>CM069148.1:14927307-15200157 GCA_035221665.1 Okamejei kenojei | reverse complement strand
CATATAGAAGATAGTATTAGCAGCGCTCTAATCGGCAATGGCCGGGGAGCGAGCTGTGTATTTTGGTGATATCCAGCCAGCGAGTTCTTGTAACCCTGCTGAGGGTGTGAACAGTTGTATAACATGGTCTGTCTGTGCGGGCGATAACACAAGAATTGGGTCTTTGGCGCTCCAGGTTCTTTGCAGCAAAGATATCCCGACATCTTATCCTGTTTGATTTCGTTCCCAAATAGCACGGGAAAGAACTTTTTCGTGAGTGGGGACGCTCAGACCTTTGAAGCAGCAGCTTTGGTCTTGGAGCAATCTGAACATTATTGCTGCATGGTCTTTGCGTTCTGACACCCTGTCGAGTTGAGTTCCCTCAGTAGCAGACTCCACTGAGAGAACGAGCAGACAGGAACACAACCGCTGCTCTCCTGATCCCGGTCACATGAAGCCCGGTGTTGGCCGTCGCAGCGTTGGGAGAAGTGTTAACCAAAGAAGTCCATCTTTTAGATCGAGGAGCATTGGGTAGAAATACCAAGCGGCGCAACAAGCGCGCTTCGGGGCCCTCTACATCCGCGCCCGACCGGCGCGATCCCCGCACACCAGTTAGCGAGAACGCGTCCACACTAGGGATGATATATAGATGTTTCTAAACGAGCAAGTGTCACTACAAACCTGTAGGATTTTGGAGTGGTAGGGGAGGAAACTAGGAGCTAACGCCGGGAGAAACGATGACGGGGGGAAGTAAACGGGACAGACTCCTACGAGGTGCACCAGCGCAGCCCTGTAGTCAGGATTGGATCCGTGGTCGCCGGCTGCTTGGAGCTGTGCGAGCCAACGACTATCCGCTGCCAGGCGCTAAATGCTGTCCCCAAACAATGACAAGCCAATATAAACACACAATCTCATCAACCTGCTTGAATCCATATCGCTCCAATACCAGCACATCCAGATGCCTAACTGAAAGTGTATCAAATGCCATTGTGTAATTGGCATACGGTTCAGAATGCGCGCGAGACAAGGTGCACAAGTTTTTTTAACATTTAGTTTTCAAGGAGTTTTATGTTTTAGGAGATGCAGCACAGAAACCCGGAGTGCCCCGCGAGCGCGGCCGGCTGGGCCGTGATGCCACAGCGCCACATTAAACCGGCGCCTCCAAACGCGAGCTATGGGACAAGTTTTACACTCTATACCGGTAAGCCAATTGGCCTACCATACCTGTACGACTTTGACGAGTGTAAGCTCCCAAAAGATCTCGACAAAAACCACACACGGTCCACTGGGAACAGCGGACACTGTACAAATTCCATAACGGACAGCACCAGGCATTCGGGATCGGACCGCGAGCTCGCGTGCAGCCCAGCAGCCGTACAAGTCTAGCAACACTAAAAACTGCCTAGCCGGCTCAGCGCCACCCGTGCCCCCACAGGAGAATACTGTTTGGCCTTAAGTCTAACGCTGCATTCCAACGTTTTCCCCACAACCCTTCTATACGTCTCGCTCATTTTTCATTGTCCTGTTTCATACTTTCCTTCGAGTGTCGATATGTGTCGGTTGATATTTTCTAAGGCTTCGTGATTATAATTAAGATATTTGGGCTCCAGGATTTATTTGTGACTACTTAGGGGGCGAGGGCTGGGGGAGGGGAGGAGGGGGGGGGATGGGTGCGGGGGGGGGGGGGGAGTAATTCCCCTGCGTCATCAGGAGCGGAATGAGGTCCTGGTCAGCTCATCGAGGCGGACCGCATTCAAGTCGGGATCATGGTCATTTCCGTCACAACCACACTTTTCGGCGCTTTCTCCCCACAACCCCCTGGCAATCTGGAACCTGCTCAATCTCCGCCTTAAAGATGGCGATAAGACTTTGCCCTCTCACAGCCGCCTGTCATTTGAATTCCACAGATCCACCACCCTCTGGCTGAAGAAAGTCTCCTTTCTAAAGAATGTCCTCTACTTCTGAGACTATGAACTATGGCCTCTGGCCCTAGACTCCCACTAGTGGAAACATCCCTCCACAACCATTCTATCCCTGCTTTTCGCTTATTACCGACGAGTACGTATGGGATAGCGTGTATTCAATAAGGTAGCCCTGCACAATAATGCTTCTAAACTCCATAACGTACAGGCCCAGAGTCGTCAAATGCTCATCTAGCATGTTAACCCAATCGCGTACACCAAAAATCAGTTCTTGTAACCCTCCTCTTGATGCTCTCCAACAGCAGCACATCCGCCTCAGATATGGGGCCCAGGTTCTCCAATAGTGAGTTCCAGATTACCATCATTATATTCCCTTTGTAACTTTGGCCAAAAGATTTCAACGGTCTTTGTACCGTCTTGCCACTGGGAGTTGCTTCTCCTTCTCTCCATCCTCTCTATGCTCATAATGATCTTGTCCAACGCAGAGCACATTCACGGTGTTAGAGGGCTGACTCCCACTTTTGCATGACGATCGCATGTGTTTTTGGACCCGACCCAACAACGGAAGCGGATTCTCAGCGTGGGCGTCATTTTGGGACTCTAACTTATCAATCTGCTGGGCACGAGCGAGGGGGCCGACTGAATATTGAGGGCGGTCACGCCCGGCGTCACGGCGAGTTGAACTACAGTCGGACGCCACGCCGGCGGTGATTGTGAGGATCTCATCACTGCTAATGCCTACGATGCTAGGCGCAACACAGCCGCGGACAAGTTACAACAGCTTGCAAATACGACACTGTCAAGGAAATCCTGCGCAGACGACACCGAGCGTGCATATGCGCCTGCGTGCCATCGTTGAGCCGGTTGGCGTGTGTCGACAAGATTTCAGATCAACTGTTCAAGGGTTTATCAGAGCCCCGCGCGATTGTCGGGACCAGCCTCGTACAACAACATCCGCGCTTCTCTGAAGTGGACCGTGAGGCCGCCCGCGCGGGCCATACGGTGCCCGTAAGCCATCACAAGCGACACAGAGGTCCGCAGTAATATTTGCGAGTCCAATGTCAGAGGCGTAAAGTGGGGACAGGCCCACATTTTAACTGTGAGTCCCTAGTGGCGTCGTGTGTGGAGATTGTGACTTCCCCCATGACCCCCTGGTGCTCCAGTTTTCCTGCTGTGTTAGATGTGCGTGTCGGCGGCAGGTTTAATTCTGAGGCCTCTGTATAACTGCCAGTCCCAGCGTGTAGAATCGAGGGGGGAGCTGGTGCGGAACAGCGGAAAGAAACGTGATGGATTTAAATGTAAACGGGTGCTAAGATGGTCCGCGAAGGGACTGTGGTGCGGGCTTAGACAGGGAGTCCATTTCCAGTGCCTGTATCTCTGCCGCTATCATTTGCTACTCACCCATTTGTCAGTCTTGCTCGTGAACTGCCAACAGTTGACACGTCACCAGGGGCGACACAACAGGTGCGCAGCGGTAGAGTTCTCCTGACATCAGCACCAGAAACTCCAGGTTCGATCCTACTACTACGGGTTCTGAGGCTGTGCAGAGTTTGTACATTCTCCTATGACCGACTGGGTTTTTCCTCCCGTGGTGCTCCGGTTTCCCGCCTCCCCTCCACAACTCCACTGACGATACGAGGTTTGTGGAACAATTGGCTTCGTAAAGATATGTAAAAATTGTCCCCCGTGTTAGGAGGATAAGAATAGTAGGGATTTAAAAAAATACAGGGTGCTCGCTGGTCGACGCTGGGATTTAGTGGCCGAACAGGGGCCTACATTCTGAGAGTCTGATCACAAACTCAAACTAAACCAGGATAGAATTATAATCCGGCCTTCAGCCAATAAAACACACACACTCTGAGTGTACTCAAGCGGGTCAAAGGCAGCATCGTGAGGGAATGGATGGACGAGGGCGAGTGTTTTGGGTCAGGGGACCTTCCTGTAATGTTGGTTCTGACGTGTCTGAGTTTCCTCCAGCATCGTGCTCAAGATCCCAGCATGCTGCAGTTTTTTGTGTCTCTCGAGTCTGTGACCTGAATGTTGCGCTGGGACAAAGAGTGATACGGACAATCACAACTCACCTTTAATGTACGAGTTCCCCGTTGCTGGAGAACTTTAAAACATTGTAACATGGACTGAACATATCCAATGCCTCTCTGTTCTCTCAGGGAGAGCTCTTTCTAACGCGGGACGCTAGTTTGCCCAGCGGCCAACCAACGAACATTGAGACATCAGCAAGAACTTATGAATCAGTACACGCATAGACTCCTCTCGTCACGCTATCTTCTGAACACCTCAACACTCCAACTGTGGCCACTCGTATCACCAGGCATTACACAACATAGGCGGGCACGACTCTGCGGGGCAACTCATCCACGCAGCTCGACAAAAATCACAGAAGACGCTACCATTCAGAGAGGGCAGAATGTCATCTCGAACTTCTGAACCTTCTCACCTCCCTGCTGGCGCATACACAAAGGCTTTCTCCTCACTTTACCCGTGATGAGAAGGGACATGCGTCTCATGACTGCTTGCTTACGTGCATCATAGTCTACAGGACAAACCTTCTTCACACCACTGTCCACCAGCGAGTGCAAGCAGCTTATACATACTGTGCTCTGCCAAATGCAACCCTCGCCTGCTTACCAGCAGTCACGGAAGGCTGTACAGCACAAAAAAAACTAGCCCTTTCGGGCCCATCTATGGCCTATGGCAAAGAACACAAGTCGGCATTCTACGCAAGCTAGTCCCATTTTTGCCTCATTTCTAGGCCCATATTGCCCCCTAAATTCTTCTCTATACCATACACAACATAGTGCTATACATATGTCCAAAGAGTGTACATCTCAAAAGTTGTAATTATATCACACACTTCACGTGTTCATTAATCCAGATACAGGAGTAACTGAGTGTGAAAAGCGAGATTGCCGGGGCCTAGGCAGGCGTCCCCTCTTCTCAAATCTCTCCTCATGGCACACACTGCACCACCTAAGAGCCTGTGTCCCTCTAGTTTTAGAAATCCTCTAGCACCCCTAGGTGTGGGGAAAAAAGACTGAGCGTTCCCACTTTATCCATAGCCCCTCTTTGTCTCGTGCACCTCGGTACAGTTACCCCTCGGCCTCCCTACGCTGTAACATATGTTGCACACAACAAGGGTAACACGTGCTGGAGGCATAACACTATTGTATGCTCTCAATGGTACAGACCTAGATGACATCTCTTAGCGCTAATAGCTGGTGTAACCAAGTCTCTGCATGAGAATCACACCAAGTGTATGTCTCGCGCAACACGGCGTGTACAGCTGCAGCACTAAATATGTAGCCTACACTCATTGTTCATTCTTCACACTGATACCAGAGGACACAAATCTCCCGCAATGTACATCCAGTTACCTTAGCAGTGGCAATTGGATCACCCCACTATAAAGGGGATGATGTTGTTGTGTTGAGTTATATAGCATAGAATGCAGGTTAATTTGAGGGGACACATTGGCTACAACACGCTGGTGACATGCCGGGTGGAGAGCGGAATATGTTCAGTGAGCAGGAGTTTTAGAGTGTTCTTGTGCGTTTACAGAGATACAGCACAAACCAGGCCCATTTGGCGGCCCAGGCCGAGTGACCTGTGCCAGACCAGGTGATCGCATCCCCTATACAACTCGCGTGACAATTTACAATTTATTACACTCAACCAAAAACCTGTACCCCTTTGCGATCGTGGGAGGAAACCGTAGGAGCACCTGGATGAAAACCTACAGGCAAGTCATGGGGAGCTAATGAACAAACTCTGAGTATGACAGTGCACGCCGTGAGTCAAGGATCGAATCCTGGTCTCGGGCCTTGTTAAGGCAGCGAGGTCTCTAACTGCTGTGCCATCGAGCTGCCCATTGAGTGACTCCCATTTGCTAGATTCTTTCTCTTCAAACCCTCCAACACAGTGAGGTTGTGTCTTTTAGCACTAACTAACTAACTAACTAGACTGCTAGCACTGTGGTCTGCTTCTAGGGCTGAAGGGAAATTAATCGAACATTTCCTTTCGTTCGCCTCCTCCCCCAGGTGCGCGAACTCTACATCACCACTGATCTGAAGAGTCTGGTCCCTCTGGAGCGATCAACTCATGCGAAAGACTATTAGAAGTCTCTCCAGCGCGGGGTACAGTCGCATTGCATCTGCACGCAGGTGGTTTGAGATGAGAACGTACAGACAGTACTATGATATTGCTGCAACATCCGAGGCTAGATGACATAACTAATAACAATAGGTGACCGAAGACGCAGGGATGTCAAGAATATAGTGGGATCTTGATCGCTGGGCAGGAGGGCTGAAGAAGGGTCAGAATGGAGCTTTCGATCAAGATAAATGAGTGTTGCAAATTGTGGGAACCAGGTACAGTTTTGTTTATTATCATCGCAACACACAATAGGTACAGTGAAATCAGCTATGTAATGTCGCGTGCTACCGTTGTTCTGTGTGGCAAAGTTATACTAATGGCGGTACCACTGTGGCAATATTTTTTGTCGAGCAAACGCCGATGCGCACACATATATAGGTGTCCACTTGATTTTGAGACACATTTTTTCGAACACTTGTCTCATTCTACACACTCTCAGAGAGAAACGAAACTTCCGTTTCTACAAAAGCACATACACAACAAATAAACACAGAACAATTCATAAAAAACAAACTAAGCAAACTCACATTTAACATTCACCTTATTTAACAAACATTCTCATCACAGTGGAATCACTCCCTCTCTAGCACTGTGATGGAGCGACAGGCAAAGTTCTCTCTCTCCCCCGCAACCCATCTCTCCTCCCGATGTCCGAAGCCCCAGGCGGAGGCCGGATCTGTTAAGTCCATCAGTCTCATATGAGGCCAGCACCGGGGCGATGCTCGGACCCCCGCTCCGGGTCGTTCCCAACACCCGTCGACCCAACAGATTTTGGAACCATTTCAAAATCCATTGCGGCAACAAAAAACATGTTGCGACAACACTTGAAACAAACTACCGCGCGTTCATAACGTCATCGGTCTAGAACGCAAATGTTTTGGTGACCCAGAACGTCCAGTCAATGATGTCGGCAGGATCAACCAGCATGTGGGAACAACGGCCCCTTTAGCTTTTCCTCCAACCCGACTCTCAGCTCCTCGAAGCAGGAGGTCTCGACCCGCCACGTCCCCATTCCTTTGCCACAAGAGATGCTGCCTGAACACGCTGAGATTAGCCAGCTCTCTTATGTGTCAGTTTGCGTCTTTGGCCGAAAAGGACGGCTCGTCATTAAACAATCCAACTGTGCGCAGTCGGCAGCCTCTCCTCCTCTCTCTCTCTTCTCTCTCTCTCTCACCTGTGTGCGTGTCTTCTGTTTCATTTACCGCAGATACTCGGAGATCCGCCCCAACCGCTTGCTGACCTGTGTCAGAAACAAGTCACGGAGAGCTACCAGAACGTGCAACCATGCACGACCTTGGAACCACACACTCCTGCAGCACATGCACGAGCCTGGCACTGTGTGCCATCATTTCACTCACTCACCTGACCCAACTTTACACATATCACTGTACAGATTACTACTTTGTTTTTTTTCAATTTTGACATCATCCCTACCAGTGGTGGGCTGGAGAGTGAGTATCTAGGAGTTACGTCAGAGGACTAAATTATTGTCAACACCTTAATTCTCCAACATCATCAAATTTACTATCTGTTCAAAAATAACTATAGGAAGCGAATTAGGCCACTTTCAGTATAAACCCATCAAGTCTACACTCCACATTCACATACATGGCTCAATCTATCGTTCTCCTTCGTTCACCGTCTTCTTCCCTCATAACCCCTGACGTACCCTATACGAATCAATAACGCCAAATAACGCCAGCTTTAAAAATATCCATTGACTTGGCCTCCACACCCATCTGTGGCAATGCGAATCCCACAGATTCAACCACCCTCTAAAAAAATCTCTCATCTCATATCTCCTTTCGAAAGGTTTGTCCTTTTTCAGCTGAGGCGATACGTCTCTAGTCCCCTAGACCAGTAGCGTGGGAACCGTCTTCTTGATTCTGTGAAGGAGCGCATTAAGTTAGCTGTATCTACTAATAAGGCCGCAAGCAAGAGAAACTTCCTAATTAAGATATAAGATTATCTTTGTTGAATCATTCTATTTCCTTTTATGTGTATTTTACAAATACGTTCTATACTTTACACGTATTAAAATAAAATAATAAAAGACGAACAAAAAACATTACTAAACAATAAAAACCAGGATTAGTTCTACTCAACAATTTTGGGTTCAGTCAAAGGCGCACTTAAGACCCTACGAAGGCCGCAGGTTTTTCCCCACCCCTTCTGAGCTAGACTCTCCCCCTAGATAGAAAAACATCCTCTCCACATCTACTGTAGACTAACATGGTGGAGAGGATGTCTGCACAGGGACTGTATTTGAGAGTGAGCTGGTGTCAGACCCCTTACCACTGAGTTGATGTGACCCTTGTCCTGTGCTCCACAGTGACTTTGACACTCGCTGAATGAAAGAGAAATACGCGAGCCAGAGAACAACCAGCTGGCTCACTCTTTCACGTCACATATGCGGCAGTCAGTAGTTTATGATCTGATCTCACCTCCAGATCACTCCACGGGCAAGGACAGATGGCCGCCGCTGGGGGGCCGACAAGCTCAGCCATGTCATGTACAATCTCCAAGATTCTAAACATAGCACTTCCGAGGGAATAGACCTCATTGAGAGTATTGTTTAGTTTAGTTTCTTCTTTTCATTTTTACAAGAGATATAAGGCCGCGTAACGAGCCCTTTGGCCCACCGTGTCTGCGACCGACCAGCGATCCCCGCACAAGCTAACTAGCTATCCGTGAACACACCCACTAGGGACAATTTTCATTTATACCAAGCCGCCTAACCTACACGACCTGTATGTCTATGGAGTTGGAGGAAACAGAAGATCTCGGAGAAAAGCCCACGCTGGTCACGCGTAGAACGTACAAACTCCGTACTCTAGACAGCACCCCGTAGTCGGGATCGAACCCCGGGTCTCTGGCGCTGCAAGCGTTGTAAGGCAACAGCTCTACCCTACCCGCTGCGCCACCGTGCCTGAACGTGTCTGAGCGTCGAACCTTGTGGTGTCGGTCTTGGCGCAGCGTTAGTGCCCTCTCTGAGTTGGGTCCAGGTCTGCCCTGGGCACACTCTAACCTCAGGCCAGGCAGATCTCAACCGGTAGGAAAAGATATTGTGGTCGTTGATTGTGGGCAAATGTGGGATGAAACTGGAGCATCTGGAGGAAACCCACGCGCTCACAGGGAGAACAGAACATGCAAACTCCATACAGAGTAGTCAGGATCGAACCCGGGTCCCTGCGCTGTAAGGCAGCCACTGTGCCACTGTGCCTGAACGAAGTACAGTGAAAGGTTTTTGTGTGCGTGCTATCCACTCGAAGAAAATATAATACTTGAATACAATCAAGCTGCCCACAGTGTAGGGATAAAGGGGAACGCATTTCGTACATGAAGTTGGACACTCTATCAACCTGCGTTGCGGTTACACTCTCACCAGAGAACCCCCCCCCCCCCCCTCACCCACCCCCCCCACAACCCATCGCCACGCCAACCCCCACAGAGGAGACCCCCCCTCCCCCAACCCCCTCCCCCCCCACCCCCGGAGAGGAGGATACCCCCACCCCCACCCCCCACCCCCACCGCGCCCCAGCCCGCCTCTTTTAAGAACCCCCCTGTACATCAATGTGAGCAAGAGTAGTTTCGAGTGGGTGTGGGAGAGGTGGAGATCCAGGGAGGGGCGAGGTCAGTGTGGAATCTGCAAACGGTGATAAGACTTTGGACCCTGAGCCATTGCCGGCTGTGGATTTTGCACGAGCAGATTGGGTGAGAGGCCGACTCCTCATTCCCCACCTAATCTCTCCTTTACCTCCCCTCTGGGCCGCGCGCATCTCCTCACAGGACCGCAAACAAAACCGCTCACAGCTCTCACGCTCTCCTGTTCCTCTTCATAAGTTCATAAGTGATAGGGGAAAAGAATTAGGCCATTCGGCCCAAATCAAGTCATGTCTGATCTATCGTTCCTTCTCAACCCCATTCTCCTGCCTTCCCCTGACACCCATAACATAAAAAATCTCTTGATTTCTGCCTTTGACGGCCTCCACAGCCCTCTGCGGCAATGAATTTCATGGATTCATCATCCTCCGGCTAAAGAAAATTCCTCCTCATCTTCTTCCTAAAGAACGTCCTTTAATTTAGAGGCTGTGTCCTCTGGTCCTAGACTCTCCCATTAGTGGAAGCATCCCTCTCCACTTTCACTCTATCCGGGCCTTTCACTATTCACGTGAAATTCTGAAGTTGCTCCCACCGTACTGCAGGCTGCGGTTCCTGCGTAGGTCCCGGCTAGTCAATAAATGATACCAATGCATCTACAAGGCTACACATGCGCCATCGAGAGCGTTTTATGGGATGCATCACAGCGTGGTTTTGGGACAGCTCCATCCAAGACCGGCAGAAATTGCAAATTTGTAAATTGTGGACGCAGCCTCAGACCATCACGCAAACCAACCTCCCTGCCATCGACTCCATTTACACTTCATACTGCCTCGGCAAGGCGAGCAGCATCATCGAGGACGTGTCTTATCTCAGTCACTCCCTCCTCTCCCCTCTCCCATCAGGCAAGAGGTACAGAAGCGTGAAAACACACACCTCCAGATTCAGAAGAAGGGTTTCGGCCCGAAACGTTGACTATTTCCTTCGCTCCGCAGATGCTGCTGCACCTGCTGAGTTTCTCCAGCATTTTTGTCTACCTCCAGATTCAGGGACAGTTTCTTCCCATCTGTTATCAGGCAACTGAGCCCAGCCCCCCCCCCCCCCCCCCCCCCCAATCACCAACTAAGCTTGGTCCTGAGCTACCTGCTACCTCACTGAGACCCTCAGATTATCTATAAAATGTTGGACTTTACTGGACTTTATCTTGCACATAACATTATTTCCTTTGGCGCGTATCAGGTACACTGCGGATGGCTCGGTTGTAATCATGTACAGTTTTCCCGCTTAGTTTTTTGATGTACCCTTTCCTCAGTACACGTGACGATAAATTAAAATCACTGCTCCCCAGGTTCTTTTGCCATTCACGTGGAGGTTGAGCGTGAAGCGAGAAAATGATGTTTTTTTGTTTTTTTGCCAGCAGACAGTCTTCAAGCTCAGGAAGAGAAGGAAGCAACACGACGTTAATGCGCTCCAACCCAGGCATCCAACTCCCTCTGCAGACGTCATCAACCTGCTGCCCAGGAAGCGGACACCCAAGGTGGGCCCAGTGTGCTGGCCCTGCCCTCCCGCCCGCCCGGCCCGCGGTCAATCCCTCAAGGGCAGGGTGACGGAGGAGGTGTGGGGCCAGAGGTTTGCAGCTGGAGGGGGCAAGACCCGAGTCAGAGCCCGATCAGCTGTCGGACTCCTCTCCCTCCTGAGAGATTGGTGAATGTGGTGCTCGCTGCCCCAGGAGGTTGGGTGTGGCAACAACAGCAAGTGGTACAGCACAGAACCAAGCCCTTCTGGCCCATCATGCCCATGCCCATCTAACCTAATGGCCGTAAAGCCCACATCCTACGTTAGATTTAGAACAAACAGTTCCGCACACAAAGAGGCCACAACGTTCATAGCTGAACATATACCGTTAAATCGATCTTCTTCTCCCTGCACATGCTCCATATCCCTCCATTCTGTGCATATCCATATGCCAATCTAAAAGCCTCTTAAGCATCACCATTATAATCCATGCCTAGTGTCCCTAAATATCATTTTATTAGTTCTGATTCACGACTTCCTCATGTTCCAGCTATTAAACACACTCTTTGTAAAAACTTACCCTGCAGATCCCCTTTTAAGCTACTTCAGCTCATCTGAAACCTGTCTCTCCTCTCTCTTGGTTTTTAAAGCATTGGGAAATATTCAGACTACCCATGTCAGCTATAATCTCTGAGAATTTTTAAAGAAGCCTTCTCGGGTTCCCCTTCAGCCCCCGTCACTTCAGGGAGACCCAGTCTCTCCCCACCACTAATGTCCTTCAATGCGGCAACTTCCTCGTGACCTCTCCCCCTGCACTTTCCTCCAGTGTAGCCATTATCTTCCGACAGTGTGGTGACCCCACTGCCCTGACCTATGAAGGCAAGCATGCCGTATGCCTTATTTCACCACCCTATCTAACGTGTTTGCCACTTTCAGTCAAAATCCAGACTGGGGCCTCTGATTCACTTCAGGGGCTGTCCCACTTGGCAATTTTTTTTGGCGACTGCCGGCGACATATCAGGGTCGCCAAAAGATTTTGAACATTTTCAAAATCCAGTCTGTGCCTGACTAGCAATCTACCAGTATCCTACACACACTGGGGACAATGCATCATCTCATACTTGGTGCGATTAAACTCCATCTGCCACTGTTCTGCCCAGCCCATCTGATCTATATCCTGCTGTAGGCTTGGACAACCTTGCTTGCTATCCACAGCATCCACAATTTCTGTGTCACGCACAAAACTTACACGTCCACACCTCGTAGAATCACAAGCAAAGATGTTAATGCAGGAACATCTTCATTACTTCCTCAAAAAAACCCGTATTACTGACGCAGGCTTCCCTCGCCCAAAGCCATGCCGGCGTTCCCATATCAGCCCCAGGCCGTTCCCAATGTACACAACCCCATCATTTTGGCTGATCTCCAATGATATCCCGACCACTAAGATAAGGCTGGTAGTTCCCTGGCTTTTTACTGGTGTCCTTCTTAAATAATGGAATCACCTCAGCTACCTTCCATTTTGTTATAGAGCTGCACAACCCAGAAACAAATCCATCAAGTGAATGCTGAGCACGTTGGCCTATTGGGCTGTGGGGAGAGATCTGGACAGAGGGGTTAGATTGGGGGTTGATATAGGGCGGTGGGGAGAAAGCTGCGAGTTTGTTTTGGGATCGATCTAGGGGTGAGGAGAGAGAGTTGGGCAGAGGGGTTAGTTTGTCGTTTGCTTAATGAAAGACTATCACTGGCCTGAATGGTTGTAACGCCATTGTACGAAAAGATGTTTCCCACATTGCGTGGAATTGTTGGGCTCAATACTAAGGAACTGGACGGCTGAAGGTTGCTCCAAGTGGGAGGTGGGCTTCTGATGCCTTGTCTCCTGTCAACAGGAAAAGAAAAGTGAAGATAAGGATGCGGCAAGCAAGCGGAGGAGGAGGACCACCACGGACTGGCAGGAGGTGAGTGGGGAGGAGTCGTTCCCTCCCTGGACAACTCGTGGTGGGAGTCGTTCCCTCCCTGGACAAGTCCCGACTCTGGTGGAAGTCGGGGAACTCCGCCGGTGATCTTTCCGGGATGGGAGCGGAGGTGGGCAACGTACTCCGGATAACGGGAAGCAAGACGTGACCACTCCCACCCCGCTCATTCCCTCTTCTCCCCTCTCCCGTCGTGAGGGGAGACAAAAATGGGAAAGCATGTACCGTCTGATTCAGGAACGATCAGGAACAGCTTTCCCCCTTGTTTACTGACTGTGGAATGGTCCTCCTATAAGCTAGAGTGTCGTCCTGATCTTCCAATCTACCTCACTGCCTCCCTTGCACTTTTCTTTATCTGCACTTTCTCTGTAACTCTAACTCTATAACGGTGTAACACCATATTCAGCACTCTGGCATTTGTTCTCTTTTGCACTGCCTCTTGGTACTGCCTGACCTGCTGAGTTACCCAGTACTTTGTGTCTTGTTCTACTCATACATTGTATGTGTATCATTTGACTGGTCAGGAGGCAAAACAAAGTCTTTCACTTATCTCGGTGACAATCGTAAACTAATACCAAATCCACTCTAGGCGCCTCAGATTTCGAAGGACTGTAGAATTGGGTATAAAAATGGCTGTAATACTATGAAATACCAAAGATTATATTTTAATGACAGTTACTGCTAGTCTGACGGTGATGTGGAAGTGTTGGAATTCCCACTCTAATTTTGCCTGCTGTTTTTATCCCCATCCTGGCCAGTTGGAGGTTTAGTTTAGTTTTGTTTAGAGACACAGCATGGAAATGGGCCCTTCGGCCCACCAAGTCCGCACTGACCCACGATCATCCTGTACGCCACTTCTATCCTACACACCAGGGACAATTTACAGAAGCAAATTAACCTACAGACCTGCGTGTCTTTGGAATGTGGGAGGAAACCGGAGCACCCGGAGAAAACCCACGTGTTCACAGGGAGAACGTATACACACTACATACAATAGACAATAGGTGCAGGAGTAGGCCGTTCGGCCCTTCGAGCCAGCACCGCCATTTAATGTGATCATGGCTGATCATCCCCAATCAGTACCCCGTTCCTGCCTTCTCCCCATATCCCCTGACTCTGCTATTTTTAAGAGCCCTATCTAGCTCTCTCTTGAAAGCATCCAGAGAACCTGCCCCCACCGCCCTCTGAGGCAGAGAATTCCACAGACTCACCACTCTCTGTGAGATAAAGTGTTTCCTCGTCTCCGTTCTAAATGGCTTACTCCTTATTCTTAAACTGTGGCCCCTGGTTCTGGACTCCCCCAACATCGGGAACATGTTTCCTGCCTCTAGCGTGTCCAAACCCTTGACAATCTTATATGTTTCAATGAGATATCCTCTCATCCTTTTAAACTCCAGAGTGTACAAGCCCAGCCGCTCCATACTCTCAGCATATGACAGTCCCGCCATCCCGGGAATTAACCTTGTAAACCTACGCTGCACTCCCTCAATAGCAAGAAGGGAGTGCAGCATGGGTTTGCAAGGTTAATACAGGCAGCACCTGTGGTCCGGATGGAACCCGGGTCTCTGGCACTGTAAGGCAGCAGCTCTACCGCTGTGAGTGACTAGCTGAGTTGCCTCTAGCTCTGACTGTCCGTTGCAACACCGTTGTGTTTTCTCCCCCCAGCGGCGAACTCCAGGGGCGAGGGGAAGGAGACGAGCGTCTGCACCAACCACAACAAGGTGAAGTCGATGGCCAGCCAGCTGCTGGCGAAGTTCGAGGAGAATGCTGCGGGACCCTCACTGCAGAGGCAGGTGAGACTTGGCCGTAGGGAAACCCTTCCTACAGCCCACCCTGCCACCGCTGCCCCGCTCGCAGTGAGTGGGGACGACCAGGCACCGGTTTGGGTCCCATTGTCTGATGGTTGTGTCTTGTGCATGCATGGTAACTCAAATGTCACTGCGCCAATTGGTGTATGTGACAACAAATGTCCTTTGTCCTTTGCCGATGTGTCATAATATCATCTTGAAGGATTGTACCGGCTTGAGCAGGAAAAACACTCCCCATGTTGGGGGAGTCCAGAACCAGCAGTCACAGTTTAATAATAAGGAGTAGGCCATTTGGGACTGAGATGAGGAAAAACCTCAGAGAGTTTTCACCCAGGGAGTTGTGAATCTGTGGAATTCTCTACCATAGAAAGCAGTGGAGGCTAATTCACTGGATGTATTCAAGAGAGAGTTAGTTATAGTTCTTATGGTAATAGAATCAAGGGATATGGGGAGAAAGCTGGAACAGTGCAATGGATTTTGAATGATCAGCCATGATCATATTGAATGGTGGTGCTGGCTCAAAGGGCCGAATGGCCTACTCCTGCACCTATTTTCTATGTTTTCTATCAGCTGTTCACTAACACCACTGTGTGTTTGAGGTTCCACTGGATAATCAGCGGGCCCAGAATGTCTAAGGATAGGCACAAAATACGGGAGTGACTCAGAGGATCAGGCAGAATCTCTGGAGAAAAGGACCAGGTGATATTTCGGGGTCGAGACCCTTCTTCAGACCGAGAGTAAGGGGAGGGGGAAACTAGAGATATGAAGAGGTACAAAGAACAAATGAACGAAAGGTGTGCAAAAGGACAAACCAAAACCAGCAGCCATGATCAAGGAAAGTTGGAGCCCACAATGGTCCATTGTTGGCTGTGGAGTAGGTGATAATGAGTGAAATTAACGAGTGAAACGGTGAAACTCAGCAGGACGACAGTGAAACCAGTTGGACGACTAGAGTGGGGCAAGGGATGGAGGGAGAGGGAATGCAGGGGTTACTTGAAGTTAGAGAAATCATATTTAATACCGCTGGGTTGTAAGCTGCCCAAACAAAATTTGAGCTGCTGTTCCTCCAATTTGCGGGTGGCCTCACTCTGACAGTGGTGGAGGCCCAGGACAGAGAGGTCAGTGTGGGAATGGGAGGGGGAGGTAAAGTGACAGGATTCACTTTGCTTATTGTTTGATCCTCTGCCTGTGTCTGAGGATTCCACCCTAGGGTGGAAATGTCAAAGATCGAAGGGCACAGCCCGAAGGCCAAAGGGGCAATGTTTAAAGGAGATGCGAGGGGCAGGTCCGTCACACAGAGGGTGGTGGGTAGCTGGGATGCTGTGCCAAGGGTGGTGGTGGGGGCACAGATAATACGATGGTGGGGTTTAGATGCCTTTGGATATTATAGATGTACTGTAGATTTGCAGGGAATGGAGGGATATAGGTCACGTGGAAGCAGAGCAGATTGGTTGAACTTGGCGTCACGCTCGGTACGGACTCTGTGGGCCGAAGGGCCTGCTCCTGCGCTGTACTTTGTTCTATTGCGCCAGTCCCCATCAACAGCAGTAATTAATGACGAGAATCGTCTCGGAGCAGTTCAATGTTGCATGTCAAGTCTGCGTCTTTCTGCAAACATTTGGAGATCTGGTCGTTTTTCCTGACAGTGGCCGGGTAAAGTCCGCTCGGACACGAGGGCCTGCAGACGAATCTTGAGCACAATACAAAGTGCTGAGGCACCGGACCTCAGTGGGTCAGGCGGCATCTGTGGAGGGATGGGACAGATGGTTTAGGGCCCTTCAGTTCGAAGAGGAGTCCCGAGCCAAAGCGCTGCCTTCCCATTCCCTCCTCAGATGCTGCCTGGCCGGCTGAGCGCCTCCATCAGCTTGTGTTTTGCTGACTTTGACGAGGTTTCCCTCCTCCGTTGGAGGGAGTTCAGTGTGTGTGCCTCTCTCACTGGTCAGATGGGACGTGCTTTCAAGCTTTTGTTTCGTCTGCCTGAAGGGGGAGGGGAGAAGAGGGGATGGTCCTTGACTATGATGGTGGCCCTGCTGAGGCAGCGTGAAGTGTAGATGGAGTCAATGGAGGGTGGGTGGTTTGTATGACGGGCTGGGCTGCATTCACATCTCCTACAGTATCTTGTAGTCTTGGGCAGGGGGGGGACTGGGAGAGTGCGGCACTCTGCTGGGTCTTGAAGGGAGGAGCGAGAGCGTCTCGGGTAGGTGAGGTGAGGCTGCTGGGTGATGTTGCGGAGCAGAGTGCAGGTGGGGGATACGAATGGGAAAGTTGCGTTGGTTGTGTCTTCAGCCTCCGTTAAAGATTTCCATTCACCTGAAGCCTCAGAGAAATGAGAGGCTGCAAACGCTGGAATTTGGAGCATAAAATAGACTTGTGCAGGAACTCAGTTTGTCAAGCAGCATCTGTGGTGGATGGGAGGGGTGGGGGGGAGGATGGCCAACGTGGAGTCGGGTTTATTGCCTTGCGTACATGTACGGTGAGGTACAGTGCAAATCTTGTTTGTAACAGCATCACAGGCACACGGACTCAGACAACACACAGAGGCGTGAATCGTGCGTGAATCATGCAACATTGCGCGTGACTGTTTGAACTGTGCGTACATTGAGTGAATTGTGCGTGAATCGTGTGTACAGTGTGTGTACATTTTGCATCCAAGGTACCCACATTGTGGGTGAAATGTGCACAAATGACGCCTGATTCACACATTACTGATGCAGCGACTGGCCCTGAAGATTTGACATTTCCTTTCACCCCGCTGATGCTGCTCGCCTCTTTAAAGCTCAGTTATACTGTGATGTTCTTGAGGCAGCCTTCAGCCCGACTCACCTTTGTCCTCTCTGTTTCTCGCTGCTGAGAATCTTTGTGTTCCTAACGAAGGAAGTCACCCACTCTCTCTCTCTCTCTCTCTCTCTCTCTCTCTCTCTCTCTTCTCCCTTTCCTTCCCTCTTTCTTTCTCTTCCCCCGTCTGCCCTGCAAGGGATCAGCGCCTTCCAGTGCACCGCGACCTGCGTCACCCGTCCCGGCCGGGTGCAGTGTGAACTCCCGCTTCCTCGCCTCCCGGGGGGATCCTGCAGGATCTGATCACCGCACACGGACAAGCCGGCAGGTATGAAGATCGGGCTCCACCGGGGCTGTGACATTGTTCACGGGGATCGGGAGTGGGCAGGTGCCCACGGGTCCACTGGATCAAACGCCAACAGCCCAGTGCTGGCTTTGCGCGACCAGCATAGTTCCCAGTCAGTCTGCAGGAACGTTCAATGAGGGTTGTTGGCTTCGGAAAGAAATGCAGCGGAAAACGGGCAGCACAGCGGGGAAGCTGGTCGAGCTGCTGCCTGACAGTGCCACAGATTCAGGTGTGCGGGTTCACTCACCTCTGCCGTAGCCCCCAGTGTGTAGGGAGTGAGTGAGAAAGTGGGATAACATAGAACTAGTGTGAACGGGTGGTGGAAGGTCGGCGTGGGCTCAGTGGGCCGAAGGGCCTGCTCCCATGCTGTAATCTCTAAAAACTAAATGAGACCAAACAGCATATAATGAATTAGAATAGAAAGAGTGGAACACCTTCCATAGAAGAGATTTAATTAGGCAATGCTTCAAGTTAAGAAGGGCTGGGTTGTTCTGATGTAGACTTCCCAGAGTGTTATAGCAACAGGCCCTTTGGCCCGCCATATCAATACTGACCCATCTCTCCTCGTCCTGCTTACCAGCGCTTGGTCTATTGCCACCTCTGCCAAGTCAAGAGTATTTAATTGTCATGTGAGCAATGAAAATATCACTTATTGCACCTCACAGGCTCATGAAAGCAATAACACACAGATAATATATAATAATCAATAACATATATTAATAATCAGTAATCCTAGGTGATCGGAATAGTGCAAAATCAACGTGTGTACTGCAACCAAAGACACAGTCTACACAAGATCACAGTCGCTGAGGTTAGTGTTGTGCAGTGTTCAAGAGCCTGGTGGTTGCTGGTGGCTGGGGGTCATGGTTTTCAGGCTCCTGCACATTCCCGATGGTGGCAGCCAGATTGAGAATGAACATTTTCACTTAGTTTAGCCCTCTCCTGCTATTAGATCATTCCCCCCCCCCCCCCCCCCCCAACACACTTTCCTTCCACTGAGAGAATTTCTTTAGGTTTAGTTTAGCGATACAACGCAAAAATAGGCCCGAGTCGGCACCACAGAGCAGCGATCCCCGCACACTAACGCCATCTGCCACACACTGGGGACAAGTTACAATTATACCAAGCCAATTAACCTACACACCTGTACGTCCTTGGAGTGTGGGGGGAGACTCGTACATCTCGGGGAAACCCACGCGGTCACGGGGTGAACGTACAAACTCCGTACAGACAGCACCTGTAGTCGGGATCGAACCCGGGTCTCCGGCGCTGTGAGGCAGCAACTCTACCGCTGCGCCACCGTGCTGCCCGTGTTCTAGTGGGCACAAGCCCCAGGATGGACTGGTGGGGCCAAATGGCCTGTCTCCAGGGGCAGCACGGTGGCGCAGTGGTAAAGTCGCTGCCTCACGGCATCAGAGACCCACGTTCAATCCTGACTACGAGGGCTGTCTGAGAGTTTGAACGTTGTCCCTGCGTCTGCGTGGGTTTTCTCCGGGGGCTCTGGTTTCCTCCCACATCCCAAAGACGTGCGAGTTTGTAGGTTAGTTGTCGTTAGTGTGTCGGAAGTGGGTGGAAAAGTGGGATAACATAAAACTGGTGTGAGTGGGTGATTGATGGTTGCGGTGGACAAGGTGGGCCTTGGGCCTAGCTGCTCCCGCTGCCACCTCTCCACAGTTGTGGCGAAGGGCCGGGTTATTGGTTACGGGCTCACCCTGGTGTTTTGTCTGGTAGTCTGATCTCGCGGCCAGTGCCCAGCAGGTGATCAGGGATGCCAAGTTTGTGAAGGAGGCCGAGCGGCAGGCAGGGGTGGGCAAGCACGTGCCGGCGATCCCCCACACCGCCCTCGCACTGTCCGGCGTCCTGCAGCGGCTCCAGCGCCTCGAGGAGAAGCTCGAACAGGTGACTTGCTGCTGTCCTGAGCTCACGCTTCCCCACTCTCCCTCTCTCTCTCCCGGCACATTCCCACTCTCCCCTTCCTGCACATTCCCACTACCTCTTCCTGCTGTCCCCACTCTAACTCTCCTCTCCCTCTCCCACCCTCTGCACATCTCCACTCTCAAGCGCCTGTCCCACTTTCACGACCTAATTCACGACCTTTTTCACTCGTGGACATTTTTCATCATGTTGAAAAAACGCCCCGACCTACTTGATGCCACGACCTACCTACGACCTTGTGACGACCATGCTGCGAGTGTGAGTCAAGGGCAAACTCGGCAGAGGTCGTGAATTAGGTCGTGAAAGTGGGACAGGTCCTTTACTCCCCTTTCTTGCTCCATCTACACACCTTCCCTTCCCCTTCCTCTCTCTGCAACCCCTCCCCTCTCTCTGCACTCCTTCCACTCTCTCCCCTCCCGCTCTCTCCCCTCCATCTCTCTGCACTCCTTCACACTCTCTCTCCCTGCACTCTGTACCATCTCTCTGCACCCCCTTCCCTCTCACTCTCTGCCTCTCTCTCTCTCTCTCTCTCTCTCTCTCTCTCTCTCTCTCTCTCTCCCCTCTGCCTCCTCTTCCCATTCCTCTATCCCCGCTTCCCTCCTGCCCGACACCATTATTTACTAATCTCTGTTCATTTGCATGCTTGGATCAATCACCCTGATCTCTTCCAACGCTGTGCATTTCATTGAACATCTCTGCGAGCTCTCCGCTCCCCTCCACTTCCCTGGTTTTGCCAGGAGTCCTGTAATTCTCTTCTTCCTTCAAATATTTATCCTTTGCTCTTCCAAAAGTCCCCGTTGAATCAGCTTGCACTGCCTCTCCTGATTACAGGGACTGTGACTTAAAGCATCGCTGCATGTCTCCGCTGCTTCTCCTGTGCACTGTCGTCAAGCTTTGCCCTCTGATTACCACAAACATTCTCTCCCCATCGGAATCTCTCATGGTTTTGAGCAGATTCTCCCCCATCACTCTCTCTGCTGTGGGCCCCATCGCTCCCACTTGTCCCGTCTGTCCAGGGAACCGAGGGTGTGGAGCGGAGATGTTGACGGAACCGCTCTCTGACCTGTAGCTGCAGGAACGAGCGGATGCAATGCACAGGGTCCGGAGATGCTCCGTGGTTGCGACTGTTGCATGGTTCCATCCCGCAGCTGCGGCTATTGTTGTTTAGGGGTTGTTGCGTGTCTTTGGTCGGGCTGCCGCGCTGAGCTGGCGTGCAGTGAGATTGCACATTTGCATGTGGTCAGATTGTATGCTTGTGTGTTAGCGAGATAGCACGCTGGCATGTGGTCAGAATGCTCGCTGGCGTGTGGTCAGAATGCCCGCTGGCGTGTGGCAAGATTGCATGCTGGCGTGTGGTGGATTTGCATGCTTGCGTGAAGTGAGACGGCCCACTTGCGTGTTGGTGAGATTACATGCTGGCGTGTGGCAGGAGTGCACATTTACATGTAACAAGATTGCAGGCCTGCATGTAGCGAGATTGCAGACTTGAACCATTGAACGCTATCGTGTCGGGACTGGATGTGAAAGCGGGATAACAGGGATCTGGTGTGAACGGGTGACCAGTGGCCGGCGTGCACTCAGGCTGAAGGGCATGTGTCCATGCTAAACTATCTCTAAACTAAACTAAACTAAACTCGAGGAGATGTCTGGGGGCCCTGTTACCCTGGGAGCGGCGGAGACTCCAATTGTCCTCATGGACTTTCAGCCCAGGCGGAAATTGGAGGTTGATTTTTATTGAATCAGGACATGGTATCAGGGAAGAAGGTGGACAACTGGAGATGCAATGGGTTGGCCACGATCGATCTCAGTGGTGAAGCCAGTCTGAGGGACCAAGTGGCCACCTCCGTCTACAATGAGGGTTTCCTCTTGCAACTTACTGTCCATTCCCCAACGGTTGGAGGTTAATCCCCATCACACAATTGTCCCTTGGACTTTGTGTTGGTCTTACTCTCCCAGCGGTGGAAGCAGGGAATAAACCCCAACCCCCCTCCTCTCCATCTATACTAATCTGCTCTCTCGCACCCTCCCGCCTGCCCCGCCACACCATCTCTTGCTTGCCCTTTGTCTTAATCTTCTCTTGCTTTCCTCTCCTCACGGCAGAGGAAGGCTCTGTCTCTCGCGCAAGGCGAGGTTCCCTTTAGCAGGAAGAGCATTAAGGAGAGAGGAGCGCACCTGACCGCTCTCTTTGGGGCCCGGACGCTGAGACAACAGGTGCGTACTGCGTGCGGCCATGCTTCACTCTGCTGCCGAGCGGGCACTACTGACGGGAACGCACGGTCCCACGATGCCCACCCAGCCGACCAAAGACAGAGGGCGGTCACAGTGCCGACCGAGGATGGACCACTGACTGGTCCGATCTTACGGAACAGCGCAGCCTAGGTGGGCTGAAGGGCCACTTCTGACCCTACCACTGTCCAAGTGAAGTTCCTTGTCGATGTCACGTCTCTGGGCGGGGTTGCGTTTCTGGGCTGAGCTCCGTATATTCAGTGAAAAGTCAAAGACATTGCAAGCCGCTGGAGGTCTGGAGTAAAAGCAGAAAATCCCACTGGGAATGATCAACGGGCCAGGCAGCGTCTGCAGGGGGAAGGGCTCTCCCTCCGACCGGTAATCTTGTCTCTCCGCGGATGCTGCCTGACCCCTGGGTGCGTTCAGCCTTCTCCGGTGTCAGGGGGTCCACGTCTTATCCTCTGGGGATCTGCTGCCCGCCCTCACTTGTCCTCCAGAAGGTGAGCAGCTGGCGGAGGCAACGTGAAGGGGCTTGGGTTACCTCGCTGCTCCCACCCTCCCATCTCCAGGCTCTTTGTAACCGAACCAATAATGGTATAGTTGGTGGTCCTGGCCATGTCCCCCTCAACCCCTCACCCCATTGAGGAGTGACCTCTCAACCCCCCCCCCTTTCACTGGGCACTGACCTCTCACCCCCACACTGGGAAATAACCTCTCATCTTCCCCACACTGGGCAATGACCTTTGACTCCCCCACGGGAATGACCTCTCACCCCCCACGGGCACCGAACCCTTGACCCCCTACACTGGACACTGATCTCTCATCCCCCCCCCCAGCACCAGACCATTCCCCCCCCCTTGGACCCCTGTTGTACAATGGCCAGAACATTCCCAGCTTCCTGGTTCAGCGTTCCGGGTGTGCGTTCCCATTCCCCATCCCGTGGTCTCCCTCTCTCTCCGGGACGGAGCCCGCTGCCTTCCCCTCAGGCACCCACCCCCCCCAGGGGCCTTCACCAGACGCACGGTGTCACCACAGCCTCTCCTCGTCCCCCACTGCAGATTGGAGCCCGGGGGGTTAGAGTCTGTGTCCACTCTGTGCCTCTCTGATGAGCTGCTGGCATGGCTCAGTGACTTGAAGTCTGATTCAACCCCCCCCCCCCCCCCCCCCCGGTCCCTGTACAGTGGCCACCAGCGTTTAGGAGGCTCAAATCCCGATCTAGCCAAAAACAAAGCGCTGGAGGAGCTCAGCGGGTCAGGCGGCATCTGTGGAGGGAGATTGTCAGATGATGTTTCGGGTCGGGACCCTTCTTCAGGCTCACTCCCACCAATCTCCAACACTCCGACTCCTGTTGACCTCCTGCCTGCCTGCCCGCCTGCCCAGGGTCATTGACCCTGTCCACTTCACTCACCCCCTGTGAACACACAGCCACCCGCTCCCTCCGCACCAATCCCAGCAGTGACAACAAAACCCGCTGAGGGTGGGGTCCCATTGTCATCTGGTGGGCTGACCAGTACCGCGCGCGCTGAGGCCGGACGCCAGCTCTCAGACACCTCCCCATCCACCTCCACCCCTTGACGACAACCCCCACAGGCAAACACCAGCCCGCCATCTCCCAGACCGTCACAATGACCCGAGAGGCCGCCTGGCCATTCCCTCCAGGGATGCTGCCCGGTCTGTGGAGTTCCTCCGGCACTTTGTGTTTCTACTCCAGATTCCAGCCCCTGCGGCTCCGTGTGCTCCGCTAATCCTGACCGGCTTTCTGTGGCGTCGCGTGAACGTGGCTTTCATCCATCTCTGCTCTTGTTTTCTCGGTTGCCTCCCACACATTCCATCGCACCTCGCGCTAACAGTCGGGTCTGCCGGACTCCACCTCACCCCATGCTGTCGCTGGTGCCGCCTCTTCCACCCATGGCTCTGCTCTCTCCATGTCTCCAGCTGTGCCTCACCTGCTCCACCCTCCAACACAGGTACACGTCAAGCCGGGTACGCCACCCGTGTCGGCTCGGACAATAGACAATAGGTGCAGGAGGAGGCCATTCGGCCCTTCGAGCCAGCACCGCCATTCAATGTGATCATGGCTGATCATCCACAATCAGTTCCCCGTTCCTGCCTTCTCCCCATATCCCTTGACTCTGCTAATCTTTAAGAGCTCTATCTAACTCTCTCTTGAAAGCATCCAGAGAATTGACCTCCACTGCCTTCTGAGGCAGAGAATTCCACAGACTCATAACTCTCTGTGTGAAAATGTTTTTCTGCATCTCCATTCTAAATGGCTTACCCCTTATTCTTAAACTGTGGCCCCTGGTTCTGGACTCGCCCAACATCAGGAACGTCTCCTGCCTCTAGCGTGTCCAAACCCTTAATAACCCTAATAATCAATAAGATCTCCTCTCACCCTTCTAAATTCCAGAGTATACGAGCCCAGCCGCTCCATTCTATCACTATATGACAGTCCAGCCATCCCGGGAATTAACCTTGTGAACCCACGCTGCACTCCCTCAATAGACTAACGCCACACACTCCCCGGATACAGGCCAGGGAAACATCTTCACATCCATGAGAGAGGGACTCCAGCAATTCTCTAGCACCTGCCGTAACCCTCCAAAGGGAACCTTGGCACTAAAGTGTGAAAGGTGGCAGAGAGAGCACAGTACAATACAGCTCAGGACTCAGTGACTTTGGTTAGAGAGTCACACAGCACACAAACAGGCCCTTCAGCCCGACTCGTCCATGCCCACCAAAATGCCCCGTCTAAGCCAGTCCCGTTCACCCACTTCTCGCGCATATCTCTAAACCGTTCCTATCCATGTACCTATCTTTTACATGTTGTTACTGTACCTGCCTCGACTAACTCCTCTGGCAGTTCATTCCATTTACCCCACATCTGTCTGTGTGATACCTTCAGCTTCCTATCAAATCTTTCCCTTCTCCTCTGCCCTCTGGCCCTCGTTTCCCCAACACTTGGAAAAGATCTTTATGTATTCACCTTATACACGATTCTCTACGATCACCCCACAGCCTCCTGCTTTCCCAGGCCAAGCCTGCCCAGCCTCTCCCTTTAGCTCAGGCACTCGATTGAAAGATGGATGATGGCTGTACGCTCCCTCAGTACCGCCCCTCTCTGTGAAGCCCCACGGCCCAGGTGACCATTCAGCCATTGTACATGGTCTAGCTTCTCGCCCACCCGTCCCTGTCAAACGTCCCCCTTCCAGTATCTCTGCAGGTCCCTTGTTGGTTCCTGTTGATTCTGCTCACTCAGGCAATACATCTCACTTCAGTCTTCTACCACATCGCTCTGCTTCCATTGTGGTCAGTTTAGGGGGCCTTTGTTAACTGGTGTTAACCAGGTTCCTTTAGTACAACAAACGCAGGAGTATAGTGAGCAGCCTTAAGCGTCAGGCGTACACACGTACGCTCGTGAGAATAACTCTTCTGCTTTGATTCCACCGATCTGCGGCTGCAGCCCTCTACTCTGTTGCTGTCGTGCTTTACCTCTCCTCCTCTCCTCTTCTTCCATCCTGTCCGGGTGTCAATTGCCCTCAGATACGTGATATCAGGGAGGCCGCCATTAATTTGGAAAGGATGTTCCTCGGTGGCAAAGATGAATCGTGTGTCCAGGACAAGGCTAGAGCTGAGGTGAGTGTGAGCCCGACTCTCTGGTCTCCCAATACAGCTGTAGGACTGAAGGAAGAACTTCCGCCCTGTACTGTTTGGCCCTTCGAGCCTGTGCTAACCCAATCAGCAATTAGTCTAATTCTCTCTGGCTTGAATTGTAAATTGTCCCTTGTGTGTAGGATAGCGATCGCTGGTTGACACAGACTCAGTGGGCTGAGGGGCCTGTTTCCACGCTGTATCTCTGAAGTCTAAAACTGAAATGAGAATGGAACCAAATTCTGGTCTGCCCGGACTTGCAGCTGTCTGCCCTCTCTTCTCTCTCTCTCTCTCTCTCTCTTGTTGTAGATTCCCAACTCTAGGTCACCTGGACTCTGTCCCCGCAGTGAAGGTGTGAGCCCCCGGTCTGCAGTCTCTGCCCAGCACTGTCACAGAGAGGTAGCGCCCGCGCTGCGGATCTGCATGTCCCGAACCGTGCATGCAACGCATTGCTAGTCGCAGGTGTGCGTACTTTACCAGCTGCCCCTGAGTAACTGCTGCAACCACCGCTGGACCTCGGCTCCCCTCCCTTCATGGTCCCGGAGAGATGGGCGTCACGGTGGCGCAGCGGGTAGAGCTGCTGCCTCACAGCTCCAGATACCCGGGTTCAATCTGACCCCCCCCCCCCCGGTGCTGTCTGTGTGGAGTGTGATTGTATGAGTTTCATGAATGTATAGGTTATAGGAGCAGAATTAGGCCATTCGGCCCATCAATTCTACTCCCCCATTCAATCATGACTGATCTATCTTATCCTCTCAACCCCATTCTCCTGCTTTCTCCCCGTCATGGACTCAGTGGGCAGAAGGGTCTGTTCCCTTGCAGTTTCTCCCCGTCTAACTGTCACTCTTTTGAGTAGAAAGGAACTACGGAGGCAGACAAAAAATGCTGGAGAATCTCAGCCGGTGTGGCAGCATCTATGGAGCGAAGGGATAGGTGACGCTTCCGGTGAAGACCGTTCTTCAGACTGAGGAAGGGTCTCGACCCGAAACGTCACCTATACCTTCGCTCCATAGGTGCAGCCTCACCCGCTGAGTTGCCCCTGCACTTTGACCTGAGTTATTCGGAGGCAGGTCACAAATCAGTGCAATTTTGAGTTTCACAAAGAGGCTTTGGGCAGGATGGCAAACAGATGGAGGAACGGTTTTGTCTGTCCATGGGGACGGCTGGGTGGGGGACGTGCCCAGTACTGCCCCTCCCACAGTGGGCTGGGGAAGGCGAGGGGTCAGGGAGAGTGGAGAAGGAGGAGGGTTGACCATTGGGGTCAATGGATCAATGGCTTGCCTATTGCCATGTGTGCCAGGTACAGTGAAATACATTTGTTTGATGCAGATCAGCAAGACTATCCGCCAGCATTAGCACAATTCTCCCGGTTGGCACAGAGTGTAGATAAAACAGCCCACGGTCCATATGCAAGAGGCCCCATTTTGAGGCGAGAGGAGGAACAGGGAGTGAGCAGTAAGGTAGACAAAAATGCTGGAGAAACTCAGGCGGTGCAGCAGCATCTATGGAGCGAAGGAAATAGGCAACGTTTCGGCCCGAAACCCTTCTTCAGAGTTTTGAGCAGTAAGGACTGTTTAATTGTGACACCTACCCATAAAAGGGTGGCACGGCGGTAGAGTTGCGGCCTTACAGAGCCCGAGACCCGGGTTCGATCTTGACTACAGGTCTGTACGGAGTTTGTACTTTCTCACTGTGACCACGTGGGTTTCCTCTGGCTGCTCCGGATTCCCCCCCATGCTCCAAAGACGTACAGGTTTGTAGGTTAAATGGCTCGGTAAAGATTGTAAATTGTCCCTAGTGTGTGTGGGATAGTGTTAGTGTGCGGGGATCGCTGGTCGTGCGGACTCGGTGGGCCGAAGGGCCTGTTCCCGTGCTGTATCTCTAAACTAAACTACGGAACAGTGACATTCTTACTAGCTGCCCATTGAGGCAAGAACACACAGACAGCTATATAATCATTGCACAATGTAATAAACTAATAACCATGATACCAGGCAACCATTACAGCGCAAAACGGAAGCCTGTAATACAACCAACAGTCAGCGCCAGGAAGATCCCAGAGTTGGGATGCAAGGTTAATGTTGTGTCGTGTTCAGGAGGCCGAGGGCTGGTGTCCTTGAGCCTGGCGGTCACTGTTCCACAGATACACCCAAGGACCACAAAGTAATAGAAACAGAACATGTTGCAAACACTGGCAGGTCGGGTAGCGGCTGTGGAGAGGGAACCAGTCAATGGATTTTCATGAGAAAAAGTGAGAAATCCCGTGTGTGTTTTTTCAGTTGCAGAGATAAGGAGAAGGCTAAAGAAAGTTGTCCAGGAGAAGATCCTTTTGGTGCTGTCTAGCTAATTTATAGTTAACTATTATGGTGGCCTGGTATAACTAGTATGGTTACAATGGTATGAGTTACTTATTATGTTATTGATCATTGTATATTTATTTGTGTGTTATTGAGTTCATCGGCCTGTTAAGCTGCATCGAGGAGGAATTGCATTGTTCCATTGTGGATGCGTACGACAATTTGTCACTTTTGACTCTTTTTCTCTCCCCAGTCTCGATCTCTCGACTTGAGAGAGAGAGAGAGAGAGAGAGAGCAAGAGACAAAGCGACTCGCTGGAACTGCGGCGTGCAGGGCTCGTTGCAAATACTCGGCAGGTCAGGCAGCATGTGTGGAGAAAGGAAGAGTGCGATGTTATGGGTGGATCTGACCAGCCAGTCCTTAGCCCCTGGGAAACCCAGGCTATTGTAACGGTGGGGAGGGGAGACGGCAGCTGTGACCTTGGCAGCCAGTGCCCACAGGTGTGACCTTGGCAGCCAGTGCCCACAGGTGTGACCTTGGCAGCCAGTGCCCACAGGTGTGACATTGGCAGCCAGTGCCCACAGGTGTGACATTGGCAGCCAGTGCCCACAGGTGTGACATTGGCAGCCAGTGCCCACAGGTGTGACATTGGCAGCCAGTGCCCACAGGTGTGACATTGGCAGCCAGTGCCCACAGGTGTGACATTGGCAGCCAGTGCCCACAGGTGTGACATTGGCAGCCAGTGCCCACAGGTGTGACATTGGCAGCCAGTGCCCACAGGTGTGATATTTGCAGTGTGCCCACAGATGTGACCTTGGCAGCTAATACTGACAGGTATGACCTTGGGAGCCAGTGCTGACAGGTGAACTCCTCAAGTTGTGCCTCGTTCAAGGAGCAAGGGCACTTCCCTTGCAGCGCTGGCTGAGAAGGGTTGTCTTCTACTGAGCTTGGCATCCCAGGGCATGAGCTCCCTCTCACTTCCCGGCTTTGCGTGTCCAGGCGGTTACTAACAGCAGCCGTGAGCCTCTGCAGCCATGCGTCTCGTGGAGAGCGAGTTATCCGGATGCCTGCCTGATACCCGCTGGTTCCCATGATCCAGCACCCGACTGGCTTCAGCTTTAAGGCTCCGCTCTGATTTCTGTCACCCTGTCTCTTTCCCACCTACTCCCTCAATTTTTGTTCTTTCGTTCGTTCTTTTCCTTTGCACCCGTTGCCTTCCCTCCACTTATTCCTCCCTCGATCTATTTTCTCTCTCTCACTCTCCCCCACTCTTCTCTCTCCACTTTCTTCTTTCCCCCACCCTTCCCACTCTCCCTCGCTCTCTCTCTCCCTCCCTCCACTCTCTCTCTCTCTCTCTCTCTCTCTTTCAACTCTTTCTTTCTCTCTCACTCCCACCACTCTCTCTCCCTCTCTCTCTCTCTCTCTCCCACCACCTCCTCCCTCTCTCCACCACTTCTCCCTCTCTCTCCCTCTCTCTCCCACCACTCCCACCTCTCCCTCTCTCCCACCACTCTCTCTCCCACCACTCTCTCCCTCTCTCTCTCCCCTCTCTCCCACCACTCTCTCCCCTCTCTCCACCCACTCTCTCCCTCTCTCCCTCCCTCTCTCCCACCACTCTCTCCCACCCTCTCTCCCTCTCTCTCCCACCCACTCTCTCCTCTCTCCACTCTCTCTCTCTCTCCCACCACTCTCTCCCTCTCTCTCCCACCACTCTCTCCCTCTCTCTCCCACCACTCTCTCCCTCTCTCTCCCACCACTCTCTCCCCTCTCTCCCACCACTTCTCTCTCTCTCTCTCTCCCACCACTCTCTCTCTCTCTCTCCCTCTCTCTCCCACCACTCTCTCCCTCTCTCTCCCACCACTCTCTCTCTCCCACCACTCTCCCTCTCTCCCACCACTCTCTCCTCTCTCTCCACTCTCTCTCTCTCCCACCACTCTCTCCCTCTCTCCCACCACTCTCTCCCTCTCTCCCACCACTCTCTCCTCTCTCTCCCACTCTCTCCCCACTCTCTCCCTCCCTCTCTCCCACCACTCTCTCCCTCTCTCTCCCACCACTCTCTCCCTCTCTCTCCCACCACTCTCTCCCTCTCTCTCCCACCACTCTCTCCCACCACTCTCTCCCTCTCTCTCACCCACCACTCTCTCACCACTCTCTCCCTCTCTCCCACCACTCTCTCTCTCTCTCCCACCACTCTCTCCCTCTCTCTCCCACCACTTTCTCTTTGTCCCTTCACCTCCTTCTCTCTTCACTCTCTCCGTCTCTCTCTCACCCCTCTTCCCCTCTCTATGTTGCCCTTTCTTCTCGGCTCTCTCTCCCCCTCCCTGGTGGTTAGATGACGGTGGGGAAGGTTTCGACAGCCATTGGAGATATGGCGGAGATTCTGGTTAAACTTTACCGCACGGATCACAGGCCCAATGCCGTGGTGGCCCCTCGGGTGCAGGTAAGCTTTCAGCTGGAGCGGTAGAAGCTGGCGACGTGCGTGGAACCTGTGCTGACTGGTTTCACATTCCACTCGCTGTCTTCCTGAAGCTCATTTACACCTCTCACCAGTGTTGATGATCATTTCAATACAACAGTTTAAGAGTAAATGTGTAACAAGGAGCTGCGGGTGCTGGTTTACACCAAAGATAGACGCAACGTGCTGGAGCAGGGCAGGTAGCATCTCTGGAGAGAGGGAATGGGTGACGTTTTGGGTCGAGACCCACAGAAGATCAGATCTAATCAGATGTTGAAATAGATCCAATGGTGGCGATTATTTCTTGATTTATTAACCACTGTTTACTAAATTCATCTCAACACCCGGCAAGTTGTTTTTAACATTGATTGAATTGAACTGCAGGATCTGTATTAACACTAGTTTCTGCCCCAAAACATTGTTCTCAATGGTGTTGGTTTAGTTCAGAGTGGTATTTTGTATACCTGACGTACTGGGTTGTGACAAAATGTGTGAGCAGGAACTTCAGCTGCTGGTTAAACTGAAGTCAGACACAAAAAGCTGGAGTAATGCCCCTGTCCCACTTAGGCGATTTTGAAAAATCGGCGACTGGACCCCCCCCCTACGACAATGTCTGCGGCAACCTAGTCAACGTCAAGTTAGGGCAAGCTACCGACAGCCGGCGACCCATTCAGACCATACCTGTGATAACCTACGTCCACCCGTGACAAGCTACAACAAGCTACTACCCCGCCAGTAACAACTGGAGGCAACTTCAAACAATTCAGCCGCCGGTACCTGGCGGCGGTTGATGCAGGCGGTCGCCAATGGAATTCACCAAAGCCAGCACCGGCGACAACCTACGTCACCTGGTGACAACCTACGACAGCACGTATGTCAGGAGAAGACAAGCCACGATTGTTGGCGCCAAGCCAACTGTCGCCCACAGTCGGCGAAAGGTTTTGAACATTTCAAAATCTAGCGGCGACCCAAAAAACGCTGCGATTCTTTGGGCGACTTGGGGAGACTACTCACGGCCATGTGGCGACACCCCGCGACCATGCGGCGGCAGCCTAGTCGCCTGTAGTTGCCGGAAAAAATCGTCTAAGTGGGACAGGCCCATAACTCGGCGGGGCAGGCAGCATCTCTGGAGAAAAAGAATAGGTGACGTTGCGGGTCGAGACTGAGACTCAGAGGAAGGGGAAACGAGATATGGATGGTACTTCAGACAAACGAATGGAAGATATGCAAAAAGCAACGATAATCAAGGAAATGTGGAAACCACAATGGTCCATTGTTGGCTGTGGGATAGATGATAACATTATACAGACAGTGGAACTCAACAGGACGACAGCGAAACTAGTACGACGACTAGGGTGGGGGAAGGAAGGGTAGAGAGGGGATGAAAGGTTTACTTGAACTTCGAGAAATCAATGTTCATTCCCTGGGTTGTAAGTCTGCTCGGCCTACGTGATCTCCCAGTTGCCAGACACTTGAACTCCCGTTCCCACACTGACCTTTCTGCCCTGGGCCTCCTCCACTGTCAGAGTGAGGCCAAACATAAATTGGAGGAACAGCACATATTTTGCCTGGTCAGCTGACAACCCAACGGTGTGAGTATTGATTACTCTAACTTCAGGTAACCACAGAGGAGATTAATTTATCTTGGTATAATTTTCACCACAGGTATTGTGGGGCGAAGAAGCCTGTTTCTGTGCTGCATTAGTACTTTGTCACGCGTAGCGAGGTTCAGTGAAATTCATTTTTGTATACAGTTCAGTGCAAATATGACTGTACATAAGCATCTTAGATACATCTTAGATAATCAACTCAGATACAGTACAAGTGTACGGCAGTAGTACACTGAGTCAGTATACAGAATCGCCGGTTTGCTGCCATTTTCAAGCCCCTGCTGTCGTAAGTGCAGGGTTCCTGACCTGACCATGAAGGCCCGTTGTGTGTAGGAAGGAACTGCAGATACTGCTTTAAACTGAAGATAGACACAAAATGCTGGAGTAACTCAGCAGGACTGGCAGCATCTCTGGAGAGAAGGAATGGGTGACATTTCGGGTGAAGAAGGGTCTCGACCCGAAACGTCACCCATTCCTCCTCTCCAGAGATGCTGCCTGACCCGCTGGGTTACTCCTGCATTTTGTGTCATGAAGGCCCGTTGTCCTGGCGGCGTTGCAGGGTCAGCCTGCTTATATGTTTTCAATGACAACATGAATTAATTTTCACTGAGATGTGTGTATTCTTTGGTAATGCTGCCGTGGGAGCTGACTGTGGCCGGGCTCTCCTGGTGACAACGCCTGGTAAGTGCTGGTGTTTGCCGGCCTTTGGGCCTCGGGTTCCCCCAGCGCACTGCCGTACACTTGCCACGGAGCCTCGGTGATGGATCAGAGATGAGGTTTGGTTAGAGTAGGGAAGGTGCGGATGGCACATCCATGGAGACGGACCCAAAATGCTGGAGTAACTCAGCGGGTGAGGCAGCATCTCTGGAGAGAAGGCATGGGTGTTCTTTCGGGTCAAGTCCCTTCTTCAGACTGAGAGTCAGGGGGGGAGGGAAATGGAGGGATATGGAAGGGTAGGGTGTGAATATGAGAGATCCAAGGGGATGAAGGTCAAGGAAAAAGTAGAATAGATCGCTGTTTGTGAGGGGAAGGTGGCAACGAGGCCTACAAACTAAAATCTAATCAGGAGGACAGTCAAACTAGTCGGAGAACTGGGATGGGGAGGGAGGGAAAGAGAGGGAAAGCAAGGGATACTTGAAGTTCGAGACGTCAATGTTCATACCGCTGGGATGTAAGTAAATATCCACAGATTGTAATAACCAGGCGACCTTTTCTTCGGCAGGGGTCAATGAGGAAAGACTTCCCCCAGAATCTGGGTGGCAGTGACATCTGCTATTTCTGCAAGAAGCGAGTTTACGTCATGGAGCGACTGAGCGCAGATGGGAAGTTCTTCCACCGCGAGTGTTTCAAGTGTGAGTTCTGTGCGACCACACTCCGGCTCGGTGCCTACGCCTTCAGCGTGGAGGAAGGTAATTATAAGGTCATAAGGAATAATAGAACCAGGCCATTCGGCCCATCGAGTGTACTGCGCCATTCAATCATGGCTGACCTATCTCTCCCTCCTAACCCCATCCTCCTGTGTTCTCCCCATAATCTCCGTCACCTGCACTATTCAAGAATCTATCTATCTATCTCTGCCTTAAAAATATCCACTGACACTGTCCACAGCCTTCTGTGGCAAAGAATTCCACAGATTCACCACCCTCCGACTAAAGAAATTTCTCCTCATCGCATTCCTAAAATAACGTAATTTGATTCTGAGGCTATTGCTAGACTCTCCCACTAGTGGAAACATCCTCTCTGCATCCACTCTATCCAAGCCTTTCGCTATTCTGTATGTTTCAATGAGGTCCCCCCCCTCATTCTTCTGAACTCCAGCAAGTACAAGCCTAGTGCCGACAAACGCTCATCATAGGTTAACCTGCCACTTCTCTGCCCACTCTCCTAACCTGTCCAACTCCTTCTGCAGAGTCCCTGCTTTCTCTACACCACCTTTCCCCTCCACCAATTTCCAAATCATCCGCAAACTTTGCTACAAAGCCTTCGTCCAAATCGCCTACGCCTTGGCTGACAAGAAGGTGCTCGGGCCAGGCCTGTCTAAACTGTGGGAGGGGCAGGGCCCAGGCCTAAACTGTGGGAGGGGCAGTACTGAGGGAGCACCGCACTGTTTTTTACTTTTTTTTTCTTAACCAAAATTAGATTTATTCAAGTATTTACACCACTTTTCACAATACTAAATATTTCAAAACACAGTACAAGTAAAACAAATATTCTTAAATAACTATTTGCCCTTCCTTATTAGGGTTGTATTCCATTCCCGCAGTGCCCAGCAGTCCCCGAAAATCTAACCACCCTCTCTAACCACCCGGGCACGGATGTAACCCCAGAATAGGGGCAGGCAGCCGGCCCGGGCACAGCCCTCTTCCGCCTGGCGCTGTGACGCGCGGATGGCCAGCTTGGCCAGGCCTAGGATCAACCCAACCAGGACATCGTCAGCCCCACCCTCTCCCCTACGCACAGGGTGTACAAAGATGAGGATGGTGGGTGTGAAGTGCGGCCAGAAGGCAAGGAGCAGTTCCTTTGGATATTGGAACAGGGTCTGCAACCGATTATCGTATATCGGTCAAGCCCTCTTAAGAAAAGAAATGCTTGGTACAGAGGGAGTGCAAATACACCAATTATTCCATTCCTGGCAGGGCTGTTATGCAGCACAGATCCAGGCCCTTCAGCCCCACGTCCCTGCTGCCCACAATGACCCATCTAAATCCATCCATTTGCGCATATTTGGTTCATATCCCTCCAAGCCTCTCCTATCCTTGTACCTGTCCAAATATGTGTTAAATGTTGTTGCAGTACCTGTCTCAACTACTTCCTCTGGCAGCTCGTTCCATTTACTCACCACCCTCTGTGTGGAAAACATTGTCCCTTAGGTTCCCATTAATGAAAGAAGCTCCTCACCTTGTCGAGGAATCACTGAGGCCCTACCCGCACAGCGAATGAAATGTTCCATGGATGTGCACAGAGCAGATGGATCAGTCAGAGAGCTGCATCACACGGTCTTCAGCACCTTGGCTATCTTAAGAATCAAGATTGTCACATGTCTCAGATAGAACAATGAAACTCTTACTTGTAGCAGCACAACAGAATATGTAAACATAGTAGACTAAACAATATAATAAATGAGAAAAAAGGTTCAGTATGTGTGTGTGTGTATATATACACACACATGCGCACACGCACACACACGTACACATAAAAAAAAACGATAATAGTGCAAAAAGACAAAACCAATGCCCCCACGTCTTCGTTCAGAGCTTGTAGGTTGTAGTGTTTAATAGCCCCATTGCTGCAGGGAAGAAGCTGTTCCTGAACCTGGACATTACTGGTTGTCCATGCCCCTCTGTCCATGATCTTGTACACCTCAGTAAGGTCAGCCCTCGGGCTCCTGCACTCCAAAGAACAAAGTTCACGACTCTCCAACCTGTCCTTATAACTCAAGCCTAACCTTTTTGGTGAACCATAAGTTCATGTGATGGGAGCAGAATTCGGCCATTCGGCCCATGAAGTCTACTCCGCCATTCAATCATGGCTGAGCTATCTCTCATTACTGACACCATTCTCCTGTCTTCTCCCCATGACCCCTGACACCCATACGAATCTCTTCTGAATGTAATAGTCTGATGCCTTCTTCTTTCTTCCTTCAGGGAAGTTTTACTGCAAGCCTCACTTTACGTACTGTAAATTAAATAACAAAGCAAGAAAGCGGAGGAACCTCCCCTCGACACAGGCGTACAAAAAGGTAGGCCGTTTCTCACCATCTTTTGCCATTGTAACCGGAGCGTGTGGTGTTCCCGGGAAAGGATCAATGTTACTCCCAGCATTGATGTGTGCTGAATCCCAGGACACACTGACTATTGCTAGCACAACCTAAAATGGGCCAAGTGGCCTCCCATGTTGTAAGGAAGTATTGAAATTATGAATGAAAGACACAGAGTGCTGGAGCAACACAGCCGGGCTAGGCAGCATCCCTGGAGAAAAGCGATGGGTGACGTCACGGGTTAGAACCCATCTTTGGAAAATATGGACGTGCTCTTCCAAGACCAAAACAGCAATAGAACAATCGGTAACCAATTCTGACGATTCTCAACCCCTAAACATCACATGTCCATGTTTTCCAGCGATGCTGCCTGACCTGCTGAGTTACTCCAGCACATTGTGTCTTAGTTTAGTTTAGAGATGCCACTTTGAAAGAGTTCACATGGGTGACTACGGGTGCTGTTTGTGCAGAGTTTGTACATTCTCCTTGTGGGTTTTCTCCGGGTGCTCTGGTTTCCTCCCACACTCCAAAGACGTACAGTTTGGAGTAACTCAGCGGGTCAGGCAGCATCTCTGGAGAAAAGAAATAGGTGACGTTTCGGGCTGAGATCCTTCTTTAGACAGGCTTTGGGGAAAATGGTAAATTGTCCCTAGTGGGCAGGATGGTACTAGTGCATGGGGCGATCGCTGGTTGGCAAGGACTTAGTTTAGTTTAGTTTTTTAGTTTTGTTTATTTTATTGCCATATGTTTCGAGGTACAGTGAAAAGCTTTTGTTGTGTGCTAACCTGTCACCAGAAAGACAATACATGATTACAATTGAGCCATTCACAGTGCACAAATACATGATAAACGGAATAACGTTTAGTGCAAGATAAAGTCCGATCAAAGATAGTTGAAGGAGTAGATTGGAGAGCTCTCTCGACGTGAAAGGATGGTTCAGTTGCCTGAAGGGTCGGAAGAAGGGTCTGGACCCGAAACATCACCTATTCCTTTTCGCCAGAGATGCTGCCTGACCCGCTGAGTTACTCCAACCTTTTGTGCCAACCTGCAAACTTGTACACGCTTGGGAGTGTGGGAAGAAACCAGAGCACCAGGAGAAAACCCACGTGGTCACAAGGTGAAGGCACATGCTATGCACAGACAGCACCCACTAGGACCTATTTCAAAGTTGTATCTCTAAACTGACTGAGTTACTCCAACTTTTTGTGTCCACCTTCGGGTCTTATTTCCACGCTGTTTCTCTAAAACTGCAACAACACATCTGCTGTACTCACTCTATACTCATGACTGCGTAGCCTGTCATAGTGCAAACTCCATCATCAAGTTCGCTGACGACGACCCTGTTGTGGGACGTATCACTGATGGGGATGAGTCGGAGTGCAGAAGAGAGATCGAGCGACTGACCAAATGGTGCCAGCACAATAACCTGGCCCTCAACACCAGCAAAACCAAGGAACTGATTGTGGACTTTGGAAAGGGTAGGATGGGGACCCACAGTCCCGTTTATATCAATGGGTCGATGGTGGAGAGGATCAAGAGCTTCAATTCCTGGGCATGCATATTTCTGAAGATCTCTCCTGGTCCGAGAACACAGATGCAATTATTAAGAGAGCACATCAGCGCCTCTACTTCCTGAGAAGATTACGGAGAGTCGGTCTGTCAAGGAGGACTCTCTCTAACTTCTACAGGTGCACAGTAGAGAGCTTGCTGACCGGTTGCTTCATGGCTTGGTTCGGCAACTTGAGCGCCCTGGAGAGGAAAAGACTACAAAAAGTAGTAAACACTGCCCAGTCCATCATCGGCTCTGACCTTCCTTCCATCGAGGGGATCTATCGCAGTCGCTGCCTCAAAAAGGTTGGCAGCATCATCAAGGACCCACACCACCCTGGCCACACACTCATCTCCCTGCTACCTTCGGGTAGAAGGTACAGGAGCCTGAGAACTGCAACGTCCAGGTTCAGGAATAGCTGCTTCCCCACAGCCATCAGGCTATTAAACTCAACTGAAACAAATCTTTGAACATTAATAGACCATTATCTGTTTATTTGCACTTGATCAGCTTATTTATTGATGTGTGTATATATTGATATAATGGTATATGGACACACTGATCTGTTCTGTAGTCATGCCTACTATATTCTGTTGTGCTGAAGCAAAGCAAGAATGTCATTGTCCTGTCTGGGACACTCTCTTGACTTGACACACCGAGTTACTAATGGCGTCGCTTTGCTCTCCCACGGCAGGGTGAAGCGGGATCGGCGACTTCATCCGACGGCGAGGCGGTGACCAGCGGCGAGTGCACCCAGGCTGCCGGCGTTGCGGCCGAGGCGTCCCCAGGTACCGTGCCTCCCTGGCCGCGGAGACTGCTCCGCTGGCCTGTGCGGGTGTCCAGGCTGTTGCTGGCTGCTCCGGGGCAGCTGTCTGGCTGGATGCATGGTGTTCTGTATGCCGCCGGCTCACACTTCCACAACAACGCCTACGACTACGCCTACCTGTACGAGCTGCTGAGTCTGACTGTCCCCCTGCTCCTGGTGCAGTTTGAGGTCCTGCTACACATGTGCCAGGAAGGAGGCTCATCTCTGGCACATCTCAGTGAATGGCTCCATGGTATCCTAGGCCTCAAAACGCATTGAAAAACTTAGTGGCAGACAACCAACAGGGTGTAAAGTGGTGGCAATCAAACTGAAAGCTATTTATTATTATTTTTTATTAAACGTCGAGCTAATAACTACTTCCAGGTGCGGACTATTGATAACCAGTCTATCAGGTACACTGAAGGGTTTATGCAATATAGGTTTACAAACAGGCCGATAATGTTTGGGCTAACCACGTTACCAAAAGAACAACTCTTCGGGGTTTTTTTTTTTACAAATTAAAAATTTATATTGTTCTGCTTTAAACTGTTTACATTTTTATACAGGGATATGTTTTTAGAAAGACAAAGCAGGAAAATATTAGTTTTTTTGGATCCATGACATGAGATGCAGATTTAAAACGCGCTGCATTTTGCTTCCTTGAAACCAATGGTGGGTCGATTGTTGAACGATTAAGTTACGATACACTGATCGGATCGGAGCTTCTTGCCCAGTGTGTTTGCCATCCACTCACAAATGAAGTGTAGAAGCAAAGAGCTGCAGATGTTGGTTTACACTGACGATAGACACACAGTATTGGGGTTGTTCAGCGGATCGGGCAGCATCTCTGGAAGAAGATTTTTTTTTTCCCCCCCTACCTCCCCTCGACTTTCAGTCTGAAGAAGGATTCTGACCCGAAACGTCGCCCATCCTTTTTCTCCAAAGCTGATTCCTGACCCGCCGAGTTATTCCAGCGCTTTGTGCCTATCTCTGTAAAAGCTTTTTTTTTCTCCAGAGATGCTACCTGACCCGTTGCGTCAGTGCTGGAGTAATGCAACAGGCCAGTGACCCGTTGTGGAGTGAGTTATGGGCCAAAGCAGCCGGCACTACACTGAAGGCACCTGTCGCTGTTCAGGGTGCTCCACTGAGTATTAACACTGCAGCTGTTCCCCCTCCCCATCCTCACCCTCACCCTCTCCCTCTCCCCTGCCCACAGGCAGGTTAGGCCCGAGCCTCGGCAGTCCCAGGCCACAGTCAGTGAGTTTTAGGCTGAGTTTTAGCTCTGTGAGTAGGGAACTCCACAACGTCGCCCAGCAGCCAGACTGTGGCCAACAATTTTAAGATTAATGCATCGTTTTGTACGAAGCGAGCGTTCCGATGCCCCCCCTCCCCTCCCCTCCCCTCCCCTCTCCTCACGCCAGATGCCAGGGATGAGTTGTTTTTTAACTGACCGTAGCCTTGAGGTCAGTGCGATTGTTTTAACCCTTGTTTGCAAAGTCTACTGAGAGAAAACTTGATCAGTATTTACATTTGCGCCGGTGTTTTGTGCGTCAAGCTGTCCGGGCCAAACTCAAAACTGCCACGAACTTGATCCTGCTAAGGTGTGGGGCAAGAGTAGCCTCGATGGGGGGAGCAGGCGGGCTTTGACTCCCTCTGGTAGGACCAGAATGCATTTCGATTTGGGCAAAAAAACAAATCGGGAGCCTTGCACTGATTGGGGCTGGTGTAGTCGTGTTGACAATCTGTAAACCATAAGTCAGTGTTCTGTTCTCCGTGTCCTGTGTTTATGTGACAGTGCATTTAGTTGGTGGTCTCTCACTCTTTCTCCCCCCCCCCCCCCCCCCCCCCCCCCCCTCACTTTCATCCGGTGCTTGCTATCTGTTTCGTCTCCTTCTGCAATGAGCTGCCTTCCTTCGGCCGTGCCTTGGCCAACGCCCGTAACACCGCACGCGTTGAAAATGCGCCCTTTCTCACTGTTCGCTAAACCTGTGACGAACCGATTGTGGCCCCAAACCCACAAATAACAAATAATAAACTTCCTTCCAACCTCGGAACTCCGAGAGCAGAGAAAAAAACAATAGCTTTGAAAATTGCTCCTTTTCCAAATGAACTGCCCTCTCACAGCTTAATTAGCGGCGAACTAGCCACTTACATTGCCTGCTAATGAAGCCTTATCTTTCCAAAATCTTTCCTTATCTTTCCTAAACCCTTATCTTTCCAATATTCTTCCGATATTTTAGCTCTTTGAGGCATGCTATTATTCTTCCTGTGATGAGTCATGAAACTAATATTAGCACGATGCAAGATTCTTTTATTTCTTTACCTTAAATTCACTAAAACTGAAGTAACTTTGCTTTATTTTGTAAAAAAAAAAGTGATGCTAAATATATACATTGGGTGTGACAAAGTGAATTTGTAAACAAAACTTAAAATGGTTCCCCCCCCCCCATGTTACTCATTGTTTCTGGACCCCTATTTAAATCCCCACTGTGGGATGATCAGCCGTGGGATTTCATTGTACCCCGCAACTCCCAACTAGGGGGAGGGGGAGCAAGGGGCACTGAGGAGACACAAGCGAGGGCCTCATCTATTTCCCCCCAAATTTGTTTTCCCTCCCGACACAACAAAGGGGGTATTTCCGGTGTAAATCCATCTCTGAGTAACATTTCTGGCCCAACTCTGTCTGCGTGTGAAAATAAATCTGGTTGTTTCAGTGGATTTAATAAGGAAGGCTGTGTGCTAACAGATTGAAAAGGCTTGCATCATCTGTCGGCCCACTAACCAAGCAAATCGACCCTGAAGTGCATGACCTGCAAGTGCACTTTGTGATTTATAAGTCGAACCTGCTCCCACTCTCAGTCTGCACACTCTATACTTTCTCTATCTTCTATTGCAGAGTCCACATATCTTTAAAGGATGAGAATGAAAGGATATTTTAATCCCAACCCATCTGAAAAAAAAAAAGGTTTTTAACAGACGGGTTCCTATTTCATAGCAGAATATAATTAAGAAAAATGTTTATGCAAAACCTTTTTTTTCCAGAAATGTGTTTGTTTTTTTTCCCCTCACAATCAGTGCTGTACTGTGCACGCCATGGTCAATGTTATTATTTATGAAACCCAAAAGCTGTAAGCAAATGTTAAATTAAAATAGATGCTTTGTAAAGTACCTCCTGTTTCCTCTTCCTTTCTTTCCTGAAGGTGTTCCCCTGTGAATTCCCCTCCAAAAGCCACAAGTGAGCTCTTGATTGCAAACCCAATACTCGCCTGAAAAACTAATGAGGAGTTGGTGTAAAAAAATATAATGGATCAGGGGAATTTTGCCCACGATTCAGTTGTGACTTGATAAATGTCAAACCGATGTTCACAGCTAAACTTATCGATCGTACAGGGAGACACAAGGAACTACAGATGCTGGAATAGCAAGCAAAACACGAAGGACAGGAGGAATTCAGCAGGTCAGGCAGCATCTGAAGACCTCGGTCGTCGGTGCCGGCTCTGATTTGTTCTGAATCTTCTCACACCTCTACTTTCCCTCCCCCCTGACCCTCAGTCTGAAGCAGAGTCTCGACCCAAAAGGTCACCTATTCCTTTTCTGCAGAGATGCTGCCTGACCCGCTGAGTTACTCCAGCATTTTGTGTCCATCTTCAGCATCTAAGGAGAGTCTGAATTTGGTTCCCGACTTGAAACATTGTCTGTCCATTTCCCTTGGTTTGGCTTATTGTCACATGTACTGAGGTACAGTGAAAAGCTTTTGTTGCGTGCTAACCAGTCAGCAGAAAGACAATACATGATTACAATCGCGCCGTCCACAGCTACACGATAAAGGGAATAACTTTTAGTGCTAGATAAAGTCCGATTAAAGATAGTCCGAGGGTCTCCAATGAGGTAGATAGTAGCTCCGGACTGCTCTCTAGTTGTTGATAGAATGGTTCAGTGGCCTGATAACAGGTGCGGAGAAACTCTCCCTGAATCTGGATGTGTCAAATGCTGCCTCTCCTACTGAGTTCCTCCAGTACTTTGTGTTTCGCTATCAAGCAGGGAAGCGAGTTGGAATTCTCAGTGCTACATGGAGACCAGTGTGCCGAGATTCATCCTGAATTACAATTGCGCATCTAGCAGCATTGACCTGCAGTTGCTCACCCAGGCTACTCAGGAAGTATCTCCCAAGCCCACCACCTCTCCCACAGCCATCAAGCACATCGGAGCACCAGGTATTCCTCTGAGTGCGACTTGGAAACTTGGGGCAGTCACGGTGGCGCAGCGGTAGTGTTGCTGCCTTACAGCGAATGCAGCGCCGGAGACCCGGGTTCGATCCCGAACAAGGGTGCTGTCTGTACGGAGTTTGTACGTTCTCCCCGTGACCTGCGTGGGTTTTCTCCGAGATCTTCAGTTTCCTCCCACGCTCCAAAGACGTACAGGTTAATTGGCTTGGTAAATGTAAAAATTGGCCATTAGTGGGTGTAGGATGGTGTTAATGTGCGGGGGTCGCTGGTCAGCGCGGACCTGTTTCTGCGCTGTGTCTCTAAACTGAAAACTAAACTAAAAATATCACCGGCCATTCATCATAACTTGGTCTAAATCCTGGTGGTCCCTCCCTGAACAACACCTTGGAGGCAAGCCACTGTGCCTGTGGTGACAGAACAGGTGATTGAGCATTTGAAGTGGTGGGACAAATCCAGTGGACAGGTAGACGTCACCAGCAACACAACCCATTCATCACTCTGATATCCTATCATCAGCAGAGCTCCCCAATAAAGATCACTGCTCCGGGTCCAGTTTGTTTCCTATCCAGTCACAACTGCAACGTGGAAACAAAGAAGTGCAGATGCTGGTTTATACCAAAGATAGACTCAAAGTGCAGGAGTAACTCATCAGGCCAGGCAGCATCTCTGGAGAAAAAGGATAGGTAACGTTTTGGATCGGGATCCTTCTTTAGACCTTCTGAATAAACAAGGGTCCCGCCCCGAAAGGTCATCTTTCCTTTTTCTCCAGAGATGCTGCCTGACCCGCTGAGTTGCTCCAGCATTCTGCGTCTATCTTCAGTCACAACTGAATCTCAGCTCTCTTCCCCTCAGGTGGTCCATGTGATTGGATTGTAATTGGCCATGCTCACTCATGTCTTCTAACAACAGTGACCGCTGGACCTGTTGTTATTAACCTTGCATCTTCCCTCCTGTTCCAGGTGACCTCAGTGCTGGGATCTCGGTCTGCACACTACACCCCGTCAGCCTCTGGTGGACAACTTTCCTGGTTCCGGCCTCTCATCCTCTTGCTTCTCAAGGGGGGCTTCTCTTCCCGAACCTTTGCATCTTGTGTTGGCGGGCTCGGGGGGAGCTTTCTGCTAAGCAGGTTCAGTGTTCTGTAGTGTTGTCCCGCTCTACCCTGGAGAATCTCGAGGGGGGGGGCGGGCAAGGGCAGGGGGTACCTACCCTGTGAAAGGTACCCCAGCCACTACCATGCCCTGCCCCTGATACGTGGTGTATTTTCCCCATTCCCCTTAGAAGGTTGTCATTGAACCCACTCCATCAATCAGTCAAGCAGTGTTCCAGATCGCAACAAGATCATCTTCCAAAAATCAAAAGCAAAATGCAGATAATGGATTAGAATGTAAGCAATACGGCACAGGAAGAGGATCTTTGTCCCACAATGTTTGTGCCAAACATGATGCCGTTAATCTCTTATACAAACACCACCCGTAGTCAGGATCGAACCTGGGTCTCGGGCATTGCAAGGAATCAACTCCACCGCTTCACCACTGTGCTGCCCTAAACTAGTCCCATTTGCCTGGTTTTGGCCTGTATCCCTCTAAACCTTTCCTATCCATGTACCTGCCCAACTATCTTATTAACATAATTTTAATCCGGACCCTTGGTGTTTTTGACCACAACCCCGGCATCTAATCTGTCCCCTGCTCCTTGGCTGGGACCGGTCTCGAGAGTCGAGGAAGCCAGCAGTCTGGTACTTACTTCCCTCCTCTTCCACGATAATCTGTGGGAATATGTTCCCTGTCGATATTGACAATTCGGGAACGCCCAGACCATCCAAAGTCAACACAGACAACTGAGCATCTTTGAGCCACTTTGAGCACCTAGGGTACACAGAGTGTGTCGGAAAGAACTTCAGAGGCTGGTTTATACTGAAGAAAGACACAAAGTGCTGGAGTAACTCAGCGGGTCAGGCAACATCTCTGGGGAAAAGGAATAGGTGATGTTTTGGGTTGGAACCCTTGAAGGGTTCTGACTCAAAACATCACCTATTCATTTTCTTCAGCGATGTTGCCTGACCCGCTGAGTTACTCCAGCACTATGTGTCTATATAGAGTATACAGAGGTCAATTTGTGTATTTCAAGATCCCTCAGAATAATGCAATTGTGGCCAGGTAGGCTGAGGTTGAGTGAGGGACAACCATTGGCCAGGAGACTGTGGAGAACTCTCTGCGATTGTGGCCATCAGTTCTTCCCAATTCACCCAGAGAGATGCCATTTCCAAGAGTGAGGCATCCCTCTAGATTGGAGAGGCCACTATACATGTGTTCCTGATCCAGTAGGACGTGTTTTTGGGGTGTCTGTAGAATGTCTGGACAGGGTGGATACAGGGATGGGTCTTACCACTGGCGGAGCAGTTTAGGTTTGAGTTTGAAGGTAGACCCAGTAACTCAGCGGGTCAAGCAGCATCTCTGGAGAGAAGGCATGGGTGACGTTTCGGGTCGAGAATCGTCACCCATTCCTTCTCTCCAGAGATGCTGCTTTGACCCGATGAGTTACTCCAGCATTTTGGGTCAACCTTCGATGTTACCAGCCTCTGCAGTTCTTTCTTACCAGGTTTGAGTTTGAGTTGAGTTTGTTGTCAAGAGTACTGAGGAACAGTAAAAAGCTTTTGTTGCGTGCTAACCAGTCAGCGGAAAGACAATACGTGATTACAATCGAGCCGTCCACAGTGTACAGATACATGATAAAGGGAATAACGTGAATAAAGTTTAGTGCGAGTTAAAGCCAGTAAAGTCCGATCAAGGATAATCCGAGGGTCTCCAATGAGGCAGATAGCAGTTCAGGACTACTCTCCAGTTGTTGGTGGGATGGTTCAGTTGCCTGATAACAGCTGGGAAGAAACCGTCCCTGAATCTGGAGGTGTGCGTCTTCACACTTGTGTACCTCTTGCCTGATGGGAGAGGGGAGAAGAGTGTGTGGTCGTGGTGTGATTTGTCCTTCATTATGCTGCTGGCCTTGCCGAAGGCCGTGTGAGGTGTAAATGGAGTCAATGGAAGGGAGGTTGGTTTGTGTGATGGTCTGGGCAGCGTCCACAATCCTCTGCAATTTTTTGCGGTCTTGGACGGAGCTGTTCCCAAACCGTGCTGCGATGTGTCCCGATAAAATGCTTTCCACAGCGCATCTGTAGAAGTTGGTGAGAGTTGTTGAGGACACGCCAAACTTCCCAAGCCTTCCAAGAAAGTCGAGGTGTTGGTGTGCTTTCTTGGAATTGCTTCAAAATGGGTGGGCCAGGAGAAGTTGTCGGTGAGATTTACTCTGAGATAACAGCTTCAAAATATGGAGACGTCCTTTCAGAACTGGTGTAAGGGGAAGCTTCATCACTTGCAGGAGAACCACGGAGATATTGAGTCACGAATTAAGAGTGTTTAATTGTCATATTTACCAGGAATGGAATGACGATATTCTTACTTGTTGCAGCTTTACTGGCCGGTAATTGCAATTACGCAGAAATAAAATATAACAATCAATAATACAATAAATTAATAACTATAATACCTGGTAACTATAATAGTGCAAAACTAAAGTCCATAGTGCAACCACAAACATGGTCAATAGAAAATCGTAATGACTGAGATTAGTGTTGCGTGGTGTTCAAGAGTCTGTTGGTTGTTGGGAAGAAGCTGTTCTTGGACCTGAAGGGTAAAGGGTCTTTGAGTCATGGTATGGGTCTTTGAGGCAGCGCCTCCTATACATAGATCCCTCGACGATGACAAGGTCAGTAGACTCTATGTCACTCAGCACAGAAACAGGCCCTTCAGCCCAACGTACCCATGCCGGCCAAGATGCCCCATTCACGCTAGTCCCACCTTGCCACGTTTGGCCCATATTCCTGTAAGCCTTTTCCATCCGTGTATCAGTCCAAATGTCAATAAATGTTGATATTTTACCTGCGACAATTACCTCTCTTAGCAGCTCGTTCCATATACCCTCCACACTCTGTGCGGAAATGTTGACTTTGGGTAGCTATTACATCTTTCCCATCTCACCTTTGGTTCTTGATTCCCCTACTCTGGGTAAAAGACTCTGTGCATTCACCCTATGTATCGCCCAAAGTACCTGCCGTTCAAGAAAGGTGATAATCCTGAGGTTGTAGATCAGCCATCAGCCATGACCTTGGAGAATGGTAGACTAGGCTTGAAGGATTTGCTCCCAAATCTCAGATTGTTATATACTCCAGTACTTGAAACTTGAATGCAGTAGCTACACTAACACCTGTCTGTGGGGTGTGGGAGGAAACGGGAGCACCTGGAGGTAGCCCATGTGGTCCCAGGGAGAATGGACAAGGCATAAGTCCGAAGGCATAAATGTTGTATTGTCCATATGCTGGCGGTGTCCAGTTTTTATTTATTCATTTTTTGGGATGTGTAGATCTCTACAAGTAGGTACCAACCATCCCTAGCCATCCCTGAACAGAGCAGTCAAAGGGAGACGTAGAGCTGTATAGGACGGAAACAGGCTCTTTGGCCCACCTTGTCCATGCAATCCCATCCAACTTACTGGGTTAGTTCCATTTGCCAGCATTTGCCCCATATCATTCTAAACCCTTCCTATCGATATATATCGATGTGCCCAAATGTCTTTTAAAATGTCATTCTAGGTGCATCGGTCGTGTTGCTGTCTCACAGCGCCGGAGATGTGGGTTCGATCCTGACTATGGGCGCTGTCTGTATGGAGTTTGTACATTCTCCCCGTGACTGCATGGGTTTTCCCCACAGGTGTTTCGGTTTCCTCCTACACTCCAAAGACGTAGAGGTTGGTGGGTGAATTGGCTTGGTAAAATCGTAAACTGTCCCCAGTGTGTAGGATAGTGTTGGCGTGCGTGGATCGCTGGTCGGCGCCCCCTTGCTGTTCCTGTGTTGTATCTCTAAACTAAACTAACTTAAACACAGAGCCAGATTGGGGCTTGGATGTCAGAGTCCCTTCTCCGAAGCTCCTTCCGTGAGCCAGGTGGGTGTTTGTGACGGCCTCTTTCCTGGTTATCGTTAGAAGCAGCAGCTTCTCATGGTCTGCATTTTTGACTGCCATCAAAATTCCAGACATGCCAAGGTGGGATTTGAACTCGGGTCTCGAAAGGGTCAGTCCAACCCTCTGCATTCCCATACAATACATTAACCACAGCACTGCCACCACCAGTCATCCAGGCCCATTGATCTTGAGATGCGAGATCAAATCTCACCACAGTAACTGGGGAATTTTAATTCAGTTCAGTGCTCTAAAGTGCATGAACTCACTGGCCCTGACCCTCCAGTAAATCCAATCGGAGAGTGTGAGTTCTTGTACTCAAGATATTTATCTGCAAACTATTTGGAACCCTCTACAAAAGATGTAGCAAGCCAGAGAGGAGTTAGGCACACGACACATTCCTTAAAGGCCTGACAATCCTCAAGCATCTGTCTCCACCAGGTTCAAGATGGGCTTCTTCCTGACAACTCTTGAACACTCCACAACACCAGCCTCAGTAATAATGATCGTATCATGGTCTGAATTATTGTAATAATCTGTAATAATCAGCAATAACTCTGTAATAATGATCTATAGACAATAGGTGCAGGAGTAGGTGAGTAGTAGGTGCAGAGAGTGGCTGCGCTGCCCTGGCAGCAGCGGCTCGCCTGCAGTCCGTTTGTTTTTCTTTTTATTTGTTGCTTTCTTGTCTTGTTTTTAGTGTTAGTTTGAGTTATTATGTAGTGTATGTGTGTGGGAGGGGTGGGAGAAACGTTCTTAGTCTCTTCCTTTTGGGGGGACGCGACTTTTCTTGTCGTATCCCCCGACTCCGTCTGCGCTGAGGCCTATCGTGGGCCTGGCAGCCTCCAACTGCGACCGACCTCGAGGCTCCGGAGGCAGAGCCAGCCAGGACTTACCAGCGCGGGGCTGGCCGACTTCGGGGCTGTGGCGGGTTCGGGCGTTCCGGCGGCCCGACTCGGAGCTGTGGCGGCTTTCCGGTGGCGGTGGCGGCGACTTTGGAGGCCCGGCCGCGGGCCCAGTGGACGACATCGTCGGGAGCTCGCAGGTCACAGGTTGGTGACCTGTTTTTCCGGAGCTCCCGCGGCAACAGCTGCGTCCGCTGGACTGGAGGGCGGCAGCTTCGACCGCCCCGGGCCGCGGAGTTGAACCGGCCCGCTCGCGGAGTGCGGTTCACCCGCGGGACTTATTTACATCACCCGGTGCGGTCACAACATCGGAGGCCCGGGTCGCCTCAGCGCAGAGGAAGAGGAAGAACAAGAAGGGAAGAGACAAAGACAAGATTTTTGCCTTCCACCACAGTGAGGAGGTGTCTGGTGAACTCACTGTGGTGGATGTTAAATATGTGTTTATTGTGCGTTTTTGTTATTTACTATATGTATGACTGCAGGCAACAAAATTTCGTTCAGACCGCAAGGTCTGAATGACAATAAAGTTTTCCAAGTTCCAAGTTCCAAGTAGGCCATTTTGGCCCTTCGAGCCAGCACTGCCATTCAATGTGATCATGGCTGGGGAATTTTACAGTTCAGTGAAGTAAAGTGCATGAACTCACTGGCCCATCTCCAATGGGTTGTATCTTTGATGCTTTACAGAGTTTGGTTTTGCACTATTTATGGTTACCATAATATTGCTGTTATTAATTAATTGCATGATTGATCGTCAATCATATATTCCTCTGTGTGTCATCGCATTAACAGGCATGTTAAGCTGCAGCAAGGAAGTATGGTACATAGGACAATTAAATACACTTGGCAGTCTTGTCATCAATAGCGGAAACTTTACCGTTCTCCCTTAACCCTATAGAAAACACAGTCTTAACACAGTTAAAGTCAGAGATGTACAGCAAAGAAACAGGCCCTTCGGCCCATCATGCCTGTGCCAGCCATCATGCCTATCAACACTAAACCCATGCCTGCATTAATCCCATAGCCCGCTCTGCCCTCATAGTTGCTGCCCTATCGAGACCCAGCCTGACGGGCGCTGTCTGCCTGGTGTCCGTACGTTCTCCCTGTGACCGGGCGCTCCGGTTTCCTCCCACACTCCAACGAAGTAGAAGTTTGTAGGTTAATTGGCGCCAGTAAAAATTGTAAATTGTCCCTAGTGTGTAGCGTCGTGTTAGTGTACGGGGGTGGCTGGTCGGCGCGGACTCGGTGGGCCGAAGGGCCTGTTTCCCCGCTCTATCTCTAAAGTCTAAAGCCCTGCACAGATGCCTCTTAAAAAATCTCGACCAGAAACGTCACCAATTCCTTCTCTCCAGAGATGGTGCCTGACCCGCTGAGTTACACCAGCTTTTTGTGTCTATCCTCTTACACGTTGTTACAGTTTCCTGCCTCCAGCACCTCATGAGCACCTCCGGCTGCTCATTCCAGATATCAACTACACTTTGTATGGAAAAACCCACCCCTCAGATCCCCATTAACCTGTCCCTACTCATCTTAAACCTAGGCCCTCTGGTTTTTGACACGGCTTCCATGGCAAGCAGACACCAGCTATCTTCCCAGTCAACGCCTCTCATCATTGTACACACCTCAATCATATCATCTCTCAGGCCCCCTTCACTTCAGGGAGAAACGGTCCCAGCCTATCCAGGCTCTCAGAATCATTCAAACCCTCTAATCCAGGAGACATCTCTGTGAATCTTAGCTACACTCTCTAGCTTAGTTGCAGAGTCATACAGAGCGGAAACAGGCACTTCAGCCAAATTCATCCATGCTGATCAAGGTACCCCATCTAAGCTAGTTCCATCTGCCTGCATTTGGCCCATATCCCTTTCCTATCCATGTATCTGTCCAAGTATCTTTTAAATATTGTTATTTATTGCACCTGCCTCAACTACCCATTTAGTTTCGACCCGAAACGTCAACTAGTCCTTTTCTCCAGAGATGCTGCCTGACCCGCTGAGTTACTCCAGCATTTTGGGTCACATACCCACCACCCTATGTGTGAAATAGTTGCCCCCTCAGGTTCCTCCTCTTTCCCCTCTCTGCTTCTCTTTCCCCTCTTTCCTCCTCTGCTCCCTCTTTCCCCTCTCACACTAAAACTATGACCTCCCGTTCGTGATTCCTCAACTCTGGGGATAAAAGAAGTGCGTTCTCCCACATCCATTCCCATGGCTTGGTTTTTTAAATTGTGTTATAAATATTGGCCAGGTCGCCGAGAATAATTCCTCCGTGATTCTCCAGTGTCAGTCAGGAGAAGCTGTCATTCTCCCAGGAGGAGAGGCAAGGTGTGTGGGAAGGAACTGCAGATGCTGGGTTTAAACCGAAGATAGACACATAAGGTTGGAGTAACTCAGAGGGTCAGGCAGCTTATCTGGTAAAAAGGAAAAGGAGACGTTTTGGGTCGAGACCCTTCTTCAGACTGGGAGTCAGGGGAGGGGGAAACTAGAGGTATGAAAATGTTCCCTTCTTCCCCGACTCTCAGTCTGAAGAACGGTTTCAACCCGACACGTCAACTAATCCATATCTCCAGAGATGCTGCCTGACCCGCTGAGTTACTCCGGCGTTTGGTGTCTGTCTTAGGAGAGACAAGGGCTACAGCAGAGCAGCCCCTCAGATCGAGAGAGCAGCTCCCCTCAACGCGGCACTCAAGTGTCCGCCAAAACCGGCAGCATTTTCAGATCAACAAGAAGGAAATACACTTATCCATGACTGCACTGCAAAGAATGTGAGGAAATCTATTTTTTAATTTAAGCAAACAAATCGGTGAATGTATGGAATCTCAACTATGTAAAATAAATGTCAACGTTAGAGATGTGGACAGCAACACAGAGGAAGGAAGTGAGAGATATTGTGTGAGAGAGCCAGAGAAAAGGAAGGGGGGGGGGGGAATAATGAGACAATAAGGGACAGGGTGTGTGAGAGGATCAGAGAGGCAGACAGAGAGAAAGAAAGAAAGATAATTAGAGAGGGAGAGAGAGAGTATTTGTGTGTGAGAGAAAGAGGGGGAGAGATAGGGTGGATGTGTGTGAGTCAGAGGGGGAGAGAGAGAGAGGGAATGAGAGAGAAAGAGAGGGAGTATGTTTGAATGTGTATGAAAAAGAGAGGGAGAGAATGAGAGAGACAGATATGTGTGTGAATGTGTGAGAAAATGAGGGACTAAGATACAGGATGTGTGTGAGAGCTAGAGAGAGAAAGATTTAGAGAGATGGAGACAAAATGACTGTGTGTGTGTGTGTGTGTGTGTTGGATTGAGAGAGAGAAAAAGAGATTGACAAAGACTGAGGATGGGAGTGACTGAGAGAAATAGGGTGTGTGTGAAAAAGAAGGATGCAAGAGGGGCAGGGAGTGAGTTTAGTTATTGTGGCATGTACTGAGGTACAGTGAAGAGCTTATCGTACGTGCTGTCTAGTCAGCAGAAAGACAATACAGGATCGAGGGAAAGAATGTCAGAGGGAGAAGGGATGAGAGAGGGGGTGGGGAGTGAGTGGGAGATGAGAGGGGACGAGGGGGTGGGGAGTGAGTGGGAGATGAGAGGGGATGAGGGGGTGGGGAGTGTGGGCGGTAAGGAAAGGCGGTGGAATGGATGTTTACATTTGCTGATGTTGACTTTGACTCGGAAACATGGACACAACGCACACTGCCCCACTCACCCCCCCCCCCCCCCCCCCCCCCCCGCCCCATCCACCTTCACTGTAACCACCCCCTGGGAGCAGTGTAATGGCAAACTAGCTCGGCTCGCTTGAACAAGTTGTTCTGCAAACATTCTGATACAAGCTGGCACCAAAACAATCCCTTGTCAGGAATAATTCAGCTTATCGGCTCCAGCTGGTGAACAGCTGCCCACTGGAAAGGTTAACGTGGAACGATTTGTAAATCCTGAGGGAGGGAGTTGGGGACTGTGAATGTGTTCAAGCCGGCCGCTCTGGGCTCTCCCGCCTAGGAGCCCCCCCCCCTCCCCACCCCCACACTCATTCACATTGACCCAGCTCCCCCCCACCTCAAGTACACACCTTTCTTCCCCACCCCCCCCCCACCCATCTCCCTGCCACTCTCACTCAACTGCAAGGTGGCGCAGTGGCGTAGCGTTTGAGTTGCTGTCTCACAGCGCCAGAGACCCGAGATGGACCCCGGCCACGGGTGCTGCCTGTACGGAGTTTGTACGTCCTCCCTGTAACCTGTGTGGGTTTCCTCACGCATGCCAAAGGCGTGCAGGTTTGTAGGCTAATTCACTTCGGTAACAATCGTGCGTTGTCCCCGGCGTGAGTTACGATAGTGCTGGTGTACGGTGTGATGGCTGGCCGGCACTGACTCGGTGGGCCGAAAGGCGTTTCTGTGCTGCATCTCTGAACTAAACTAACGTGGTAAATGTAAACACAGACGGCACTGCCCGCCATTGACTCTGTCTACACTGCACACTGCCCCAGAGAAGCAGGCAACATAATCAAGGACCACTCGTAACCCGGCCATTTCGTCTTCTCCTCTATCCTGCCGGGCAAATTATACAAAAGCTTGGCATGAGAGGGGGACGACTAGAGGACGTAGCTTCGAGGCGAGAGGGGCAAAGTTGAAAGGAGCTGTGTGGGGCAAGATTGTTACATGGGGAGTAAGTTCCTGGAATGCGCTGCCAGGGGTGGTGGTGAGGCAGATATGATAGTGGTGTTTAACAGGCATTTAGGTAAGCTCATGGATGTGAGGGGATATTGATCACACACGTGGAGGAGATTAGTTTGTCTTGTGTCGTGTTCAGCACGGACATTGTGGGCTGAAGGGCCTGTACCTGCGCTGGGTTCTTCCTTTTAATACCATACATGAGTACACTCAAGTCAGACATTAGACAATACAACAGGCAGCGTAAAGAGAAACTCCAGAGTGTACAAGCCCAGTTGCTCCATTCTCTCAGCATTTGACAGTCCCGCCATCCCGGGAATTAACCTTGTAAACCGATCGTTTTTGCCGCTGAGTCCACATTAAATGTACCCCTCGGAGGGGTCTCTGGTGCAGACCCCCCCCCCCCGGGACTATCTCTTTATCTCTTTACCTGGTCAGGGTAGTTCCTGTGTGCTAGCTGTCCGTTCCCTGACTTCCAATTGTTCTAATTCGCCGCCTCACAATTTGGTGGCTACTTTAAGGTGCGGCAGGATGGCGCAGCGGTGGAGTCGCTGCCTTACAGCGTCAGAGACCTGGGTCCGATCCTGACGACGGGTGCTGTCTACGTTCTACGTTCTTCCCGTGACCCGCGTGGGTTTTCTCCGGGCGCTCCGGTTTCCTCCCACTCTCCATAGACGTACAGGTTTGTAGGATGATTGGCTTTGCTACCATTGTAAATTGTCCCGCGCGCGTGTAGGATCGTGCTGATGTGCGGGGGTTGTCAGTCGGCGCGGACTCGGTGGGCTGACGGGCCTGTTTCCACGCGGTATAACTAAACTAAACTAAAGACTCGCAACACACCCTGCACCCCTCTCCTTTCACTAAGTCCCCCTACCCCATGTAGACACTTTTCTCCCACCAACCTCCACCAGCTCAGTCACCCTGCTCCTCTTCCGTCTGCTCTTCTCCATTCCCAAGTTAGATAATAGACAATAGACAATAGGTGCAGGAGTAGGCCCTTCGTGCCAGCACCGCCATTCAATGGCTGATCATCCTCAATCAGTACCCCGTTCCTGCCTTCTCCCCATATCCCCTGACTCCGCTATTTTTAAGAGCCCTATCTAGCTCTCTCTTGAAAGCATCCAGAGAACCTGCCTCCACTGCCCTCTGAGGCAGAGAATTCCACAGACTCACCACTCTCTGTGTGAAAAAGTGTTTCATCGTCTCCGTTCGAAATGGCTTGCCCCTTATTTTTAAACTGTGGCCCCTGGCTCTGGACTCCCCCAACATCGGGATCATGTTTCCTGCCTCTAGCGTGTCCAAACCCTTTATAATCTTATACGTTTCAATAAGATTCCCTCTCATCCTCCCAAAGTTCCCCATTTTCCCCTTTATCCTCCCTCCTTCCCCTCTCCCCAGTCTCCTTCTACCCACACGTCTCCCTCGGCCTTTACATTTCACTCCTCCTTATCTGATGCCCTTTTCACCTCAATCCTCTGTGAGGTTTGGGTGGCTACATGGATATGAGTGGTCTCAGTGGGACATGGGCCTGCTGCAGGCAAATGGGACTAGCTTAAATGGGGCATCGGGGTTGGCATGGACAAGCTGGGCCAACGGAAACGTTTCCGTGCAATGTGACTCTATGACTCTGAATGTGAATCGGTTCTAGTTTAGTTTGTTGTCACGGGTACCGAGGTGTAGTGTTGCCCGCTCTCCAGTCAGCGGGAAGACCACACGTGATTGCAATCGCCCATCAACAGTGTAGAGATGCAGGACAAAGGGAATATCGTTCGGTGCTAGGACCCCTAGGTTACACACATCTGACATGGAGAGAGGTTTTCTATTATCTGGGCAGCATGGTGGCTGCCTTTTACAGCGCCAGAGACCCGGGTCCGATCCTGACGACGGGTGCTGTCAGTACGGAGTTTGCACGTTCTCCCCATGACCTGCGTGGGTTTTTTTTCTTCGCTTTCCTCCCACACTCCAAAGACGTCCAGGTTCGTAAGCTAATTGGCGTGGTATAATTGTAAATTGTCCCTTGTGTGTGTCGACAGTGTTAGTGTGCGGGGATCGCTGGTCGGCGCCGGCTCAGTGAGTCGAAGGGTCTGTTTCTACGCTGTATCGCTAAACTCAACTAAATTCTACCTTACTGACCCCCCCCCACACCCCCTGCCAGATCCCACTCAACCTCCTCTGCTCCAAAGAAAACAAACTCAGCCTATCCAGTCTCTCCTCTTAAGTTAAACCATTCCATCCAGGCACATCCCAAATTTCCTCTGCACTCTCACCAGTCCCCAGAGAAACAGTGTAATCTCAAGGCCAAGGGCAATGTTTCTCTGGCTTATCACAAGAATTTATTCAGCACATTTCATTCCTGCAGTTTTTAGTCCTTGGCCGGCATTAAATTAACAGCATTTTTACGGGTTGCATCACAGCACAGTTTGGGAACAGCTCCATCCAAGACCACTAGAAATTGCAGAGAATTGCACAGACCAACACGCAAACCAACCTCCCTTCCATCGACTCCCATCTACACTTCACGCTGCCTCGGAAAAGCTACCAACATATGGGTGCAAAAGAGCCGGGTGGTTGTAATGGATGATTGCAGATCCACTTCTGGGACGCAGCGAGTCGCCTGGCCTGGGCGCCCTCTTCCACATTCCTCTTGTTTTGGGAAGAGAGCGATGGGGCTAAAGTGGCATCTTATAAGGGGAGAGACAGAGGCGGAGAATTTCGGGAGGGGTTTGGAGAGCTTCGTGCCCATGAGCATGGCAACCTGTGTTGGGGTGGTCAAAGTATTAGAAGAACAAGAGGAATGATTGCCAAACATTAAAAGCCGGAATAGGCACACAGCCCGATAGCAAGATCCCAGCCTTTTGTTTAGTCTAGTTTGGAGATACGGTGAGGAACAGGCACTTGTGGCCCACTGAGTCCGCACCGACCAGCGATCCCCGCACAATAACACTATCCTACACACGCATGAGGGTCAATTTACAATTCTGCCTAAGCCAATTAATCTCCAAACCTGTCCGTCTCTGGAGTGAGACATCACCGTGCTGGTCCAGCTGATCAGATCAAGAGCGTAATGTAAAACAGTCGTGGATTTAGAGGGTCATACAGCATGGAAACGGTCCCTTCAGCCCAAGGCAGACACAAAATGTTGGAATAACTCAGCGGGACAGGCAGCACCCATGGAGAGAAGGAATGGGTGACGTTTCGGGTCGAGACCCTTCACGTCCATGCTGACCAAGATGTCTACCTGAGCTAATCCCATTTGCCCCCCTCCTCGTACATATCCCACTAAACATTTCCTATCCATGTCCCTGTTGAAATCTTTAAAACATGTTGTTATGGTACAGGCCTCAACTACTCCCTCTGGTTATTTGTCCCCTCCATGTGAAAAAGGTGTCTCCCAGGTTCTTATTCAATGTTCTCACCTTAAACCTTAGTCGTTACTTACTCCACGCATCTGCCCCTAACATGTATCCGTCACCTTGTCAGGCTTTGCCCTCCCCCCACCCCTCTTTTCCAGTTTTCTGTCCCCTCTCCCCCTGTTGGGGGAGCACCGAACTGTGGGAGGGGCAGCACTGAGGGACCTCTGTATTGTCGGAAGCCGGTTGTAAAAAAATTCACTGGAGAAGAATATCTGCCACTTTGGGCAAACACGGCCACACCGATGTCGCTGAGACTTAATGGAGAAGGGAGGAGAGCGCTGGAACCGAGAAGTGGGGTTGGGGCAAAATCTGGCGAGTGATAGGTGGATACAGGTGAGTGGTGGGTGCCTTTTTTAGCAGGTGGGCGGAGTAAATGACAAACGCTAGGGGTGAAAAAGAGACGAGAGTGTCAAATAAGGGGGCGGGAAGAGGATTGCGCGAAATATAAACCGGAGGGAGGGGATAAAAGGGAAATGAGGGACTGGAGGATGGGAGAGGAGTGTACAGAGAAGGGGAAAAGAGCAAGGTCGCTGGGGTGGTGGGAGAAATGTGTGCGTACTGTGTTCGGGGGAGGGGGGGGATGGAGTGCTAATGGGTTGTTACGAGATATTGGGGAATTCAATGTTCGTACCGCTGGGGTGTAAGCTGCCCAGGTGGAATATAAGGCACTGTTGCTCCAATTAGCGTGTGGCCTCACTCAGGCAATGGAGGAGGCCCAGAACAGAATGGTCAGTGTGGGAATGGGAGTTAAACTGGTTGGCAACCAGGACCATGGGGCAACCAGGACCGTGGGGCAACCAGGACCGTGGGGCAACCAGGACCGTGGGGCAACCAGGACCGTGGGGCAACCAGGACCGTGGGGCAACCAGGAGGACCGTGGGGCAACCAGGACCGTGGGGCAACCAGGACCGTGGGGTGGGGCAACCAGGACCGTGGGGCAACCAGGACCGTGGGGCAACCAGGACCGTGGGGCAACCAGGACCGTGGGGCAACCAGGACCGTGGGCGGCACGGTGGCACAGGGGTAGAGTTGCTGCCTTACGGCGCCGGGGTCCCGGGTTCGATCTTGACCTGGGGCGCTGTCTGTACGGAGTTTGTCCGTTCTCCCCGTGACCTGTGTGGGTTTTCTCCGGGAGCGTCGGTTTCCTCCCGCACTCCAAAGACATGCAGGTTTGTAGGTTAATTGGCTTGGTATAATTGCAAAATGTCCCTCGTGTGTGTGGAGTAGTGTTCGTGCATGGGGGTCACTGGCCAGTGCGCACTCGGTGGGATAAGGGCCTTTGTCCGCGCTGTATCTCTAAACTAAACTAAACGGGCGATCCGGCAGGCATTGGCGGACAGAGCGCAGGTCTGGTTAACGGTTGGAGGGGAAGCTGCTGGTGGTGGTGCCCCCCCCCCCTGCCCATGGAGGTGGAGAGTGCGGGAGATGCTACCTCGGATGTTTATTGACGACCACATCCCTCTCACTCCTTCCGCAGCGTCTCTGGTCCGCTCCAGGTCGGTCGGCACCAAGAGGTCTAAGCGAGCGCCGGGACACGTGGACCCCCCTGCGACCCCCCCTGGCCAGGAGAGTGGCTGCGCTGGGCGTGCGCTGGGCAGGACGGGAGCAAACATCCTGGCGGTCCGGGTTATGGTGGCCAGTGATGACAGCGGGTAAGTCTCAACCCTGGATAGACACAGAGTGCTGGAGTAACTCTGGGTCAGGCAGCAAATCTGGAGAAAAGGAATAAATTCACAAGTTCATGTCACAAGAGCAGAATTATGGCCATTCGACCCATCAAGTTTACTCTGCCATTCAATCGTGGCTCTCTCCCGCCTAACGCCATTCTCCTGCCTTCTCCCCGTAACCCCTGACACCCGTACTAATCAAGAATCTATTAATCGCCACCTTAAAAATATCCATTGACTTGGCCTCCACAGCCTTCCGTGGGAAAGAATTCCACAGATTCACCACCCTCTGACTAAAGAAATGCCTCCTCATCTCCTTTCTAAAGGTACGTCCTTTTATTTAGATGCTATGACATCTAGGTGACGTTTTGGGACGGAACCCTTCTTCAGACTTTCCTCTCCATTTCATTTCTAACTTTTGGTCACCCACATAGAAACATAGAAACAGGTGCAGGAGTAGGCCATTTTCGAGCCTGCACCGCCATTCAATATGATCATGGCTGATCATCCAACTCAGTATCCCGTACCTGCCTTCTCTCCATACCCTCTGATCCCCTTAGCCACAAGGGCCACATCCAACCACTCTTAAATTAGCCAATGAACCGGCCTCAACTACCCTCTGTGGCAGAGAGTTCCAGAGACTCACCACTCTGTGTGTGAAAAAAGTCTTTCTCATCTCGGTCTTAAAGGATTTCCCCCTTATCCTTAAGCTGTGACCCCTTGTCCTGGACTTCCCCAACATCGGGAACAATCTTCCTGCATCTAGCCTGTCCAACCCCTTGAGAATTTTGTAAGTTTCTATAAGATCCCCTCTTAATCTCCTAAATTCCACCGAGTCTATCCAGTCTTTCTTCATAAGACAGTCCTGACATCCCAGGAATCAGTCACCTTCTCTGCACTCCCTCTAGGCAATAATGTCCTTCCTCAGATGGAGACCAAAACTGCACGCAATACTCCAGTGTGGTCCCACCCCACCCATCGACCAGTCTCCCACTTATATCGAGCTATCACTTGTCAGGCTTTGCCCCACCCCCACCTCCCCTCTCCCCTTACTCTATCACTGAAGAAGGGTCCCGACCTGAAACATCCCCTGTCCATTCCCTCCACAGGTGCTGACAGATCTGTCCAGAAGGAAGAAAGATCTTCAGACTGTCTGAGGAAAGGTTCCGACCCGAGACATCACCTATTCCTTCTCTCCAGAGTCGCTGCCTGGCCCGCTGAGTTACTCCAGCATTTTGTGTCTACCTTCGGTATAAACCGGCATCTGCAGTTCCTTCCTGCACATTGAGTCTCAGCCCTGCCCTGGGGTCACATCGGACAGGGCATGTCACAGACACTGGGGCTCGGCAGGGAGGCCATTCCCTCCCTGCCTGCTATCCACTTATATCAACCCATTTGCTGATTCCATCAGTCTACCTCAGTAACCTCTGAGCAGCACAGCATTGTATCCGGGTGGATGTGACTAAACCTGAATCGGAATCTTCCCTGGGGCTTGGGTGAAGGTTAAAAGACATTGCAGAGTTTCAATGTATTGGGCAGGCGGACATTTGACTCATCAGACAGTTCCATCAAGCAAAGATAGACGCAAAACGCTGGAGTAACTCAGCGGGTCAGGCAGCATCTTTGGAGAGAAGGAATAGGCGGCGTTTCGGGTCAAGACCTGGCACCACACCCAGTCCTTCCCTCCAGAGACGCTGCCTGACCCGCTGAGTTACTCCAGCTTCTTGTGCCCATCTACGGTACAAACCAGCATCTGCAGTTCCTTCTTGCATATCACGTCTTTGGAGCGTGGGAGGAAACCGACACATTCCATCAAGTATCTGAGAGGTGCCCACACAGCTGAGTCATCCGTAGGCACGGATCAGGGAGACTACGCGAGGACACCAGATTCCCTGTGTTTTAGTAACGTTGGGTCCACGTTGTATTATTAACTGAATTTAGATTCTATTGTCCCGTGGCGGGTTTTCTCCCGGTGCTCCGGTTTCCTCCCACATCCTAAAGAGGGTGCAGATTTGCACCTCAGGATGCGAAGGTGGGGCAACATCGAACTTGTGAACGGGTGATCATTGCTTGCCGAGGGCTTGGAATGTCGAAAGACCTGCCTCCACGCAGTAGCTCTAAACTAGACTAAACTTTAGTTCCATAACTCGAAAATCATGTCAAGAGAGTTTCATTGTCATATTAACCGGATATAGAACAATGAAATTCCTACTTTCCGCGGATTAATTGGCCCGTAAACACAATATTATGTAAAAATTAATAATACATGTAATATAAACACGGATATTATGTAGTACTCTATAATACATTTATGTTAACCTTCAGGTAGAAACATGGATGCTGGTTTACACAAAAGGACACACAGTGCTGGAGCGACTCAGCGGGTCAGGCATCACCTCTGGAGAACATGGACAGGTGACGTTTCTGCAGAAGGGTCCTGGCCCCAGACGTCACCTCTCGATGTTACCCGTAGATGGAGACGCTGCCTGACCCGTGAAGGTACTCCAGCACTTTGTGTCCTTTCAGCTCCCAGTCATAGCTGCTGAGGTTAGCGTTGTGCGGTGTCCCAGAGCACGGCGGCCGCTGGGCAGAGGCAATTCTTGAACCTGGTGGTCACAGTTTTCAGGACCCCCGCCGCACCACCTTCCCGATGGCAGTGGCGAAATTGGGAACAGCAGCTGGAGGGAGCAAATGACCAAATCCCAATCCGTGTTGTGAAACATCTCCCGTTCCCGGGATGCAATCTGGGCCGGTGTTCCGACCGGGAGCCGAGGGTGATGTGGGGGTGTTTAGTAGATTGTGCAGCCTCCAGCCCACTGACTCAACACTCACTTACGCTCACCCCATTTCATATGCTAAGAGAATGGAGCAGCTGGGCTTGTATACTCTGGAGTTTAGAAGGATGAGAGGGGATCTTATTGAAACATATAAAATTATTAAGGGTTTTTACACACTAGTGGCAAGAAACATGTTTCCGATGTTGGGGGAGTCCAGAACCAGGGGCCAATGTTTAAGAATAAGGGGTAAGCCATTTAGAACGGAGACGAGGAAACACTTTTTCACACAGAGAGTTGTGAGTCTGTGGAATTCTCTGCCTCAGAGGGTGGTGGAGGCCGGTTCTCTGGATACTTTCAAGAGAGAGCTAGAGAGGGCTCTTAAAGATAGCGGAGTCAGGGGATATGGGGAGAAGGCAGGAACAGGGTACTGATTGTGGATGATCAGGCATGGTCACATTGAATGCCGGTGCTGGCTCGAAGGGCCAAATGGCCTCCTCCTGCACCTATTATCTATTATCTATTCTCCCCACATTGTCACCAACTCCCCCTCAGTTTCTATCCCTAACTCAAGCACCTGGGGACAATTAACCTTTTGTTCACCAACATTTAGTTTAGATTAGTGATATGGTGTTGAAAAAGGTACTTTGGCCCACGGGGTCCGCGCAAACCAATGATTACCCGTTCACTAGTTCTATGTTAGCCCACTTTAGCATCCTAAGGACAATTTACAGAGTCCAGTGAAGGCCTACAAACCTGGGATGTGGAAGGTAACCGGTGTGGGGGGGGGGGGGGGGGAGCCCACGCGGTCACAGGGAGAACGTGCTAACTCCACGCTGACAGTGCCCGAGGTCAGGATCGAACCGGGGTCTCTGGAGGCTACCACTGCGCCGCTGGGCCACACAGTCTGCTGCTTCCCGATGTCATGCCTCATTGCTGACGGCATTGTAGGAGGAATGAGTCGTTTAGCCCGGCAGCCAGTGAAACTGAGAAGTCTGTCTCTGTGGTTTCGTTGTTGCTCTGCAGTCCTTAGTGGTTGACAGGAGTTCAGTGCAAAAGATTATTAAAACCAGAAGCTGGTAAATGTACGTCTAGACATGATACCTCAGGCTCGTTGTGGCAAGAAGGCAAGAAAGAACAAAGTACTGGAAGAAATTGTCAGCATCTGTGGAGGGAATGGACGGGGGGGGGGGGGGGGGGGGGGGGCGTTTCAGGTCGGGATCCTTCTTCAGTGATGGAGTAAGGGGAGGGGAGGGGGGGGGGTGGGGCAAAGCCTGGCAAGTGATAGCTCGATATGTGGGAGACTGGTCGATGGGGGGGGTAGGTGTCCAAAAGTTAGAAATGAAATGGAGAGCAAAGTGTGTTGGATGAGGAGAGAAGAGGGGGTGGGGGGTGAAATGTAAAGCCAGAGGGAGGGAAATGGGTGGAAGGGAACAGCGTTGAGGAAAAAGGGAAATATGGGCCCCAGGGGAGGGGAATGGAGCAGGGTGACTGGGGTGGTGCAGGCTTCTTTGGCCCTCCGAGTCCATACCATCCAGCGATTCCCATGCACTGAGACTCTCCTGCACACTGGGACAATTTACAATCTTTACCAAAGTCAATTAACCTACAAACCTGGAGATAAAGGAATAGGTGACATTTCAGGTCAAGACTCTCCATCAGACTGGGAGCCAGGGAGGGGGAAACCTCCAGTTGATGAAGAAGGGTCTCAATAGACAACAGACAATAGACAATAGGTGCAGGAGTGGGCCATTCGGCCCTTCGAGCCAGCACCGTCATTCAATGTGATCATGGCTGATCATTCCCAATCAGTACCCCATTCCTGCCTTCTCCCCATATCCCCTGACTCCGCTATTTTTAAGAGCCCTATCTAGCTCTCTCTTGAAAGCATCCAGAGAACCTGCCTCCACCGCCCTCTGAGGCAAAGAATTCCACAGACTCACCACTCTCAGTGAGAAAAAGTGTTTCCTCATCTCCGTTCTAAATAGCTTACTCCTTATTCTTAAACTGTGGCCCCTAGTTCTGGACTCACCCAACATCGGGAACATGTTTCCTGCCTCTAGCGTGTCCAAACCCTTAACAATCTTATATGTTTCAATGAGATCCCCTCTCATCCTTCTAAACTCCAGGGTGTACAAGCCCAGCTGCTCCATTCTCTCAGCATATGACAGTCCCGCCATCCCGGGAATTAACCTTGTAAACCTACGCTGCACTCCCTCAATAGCAAGAATGTCCTTCCTCAAATTAGGGACCAAAACTGCACACAATACTCCAGGTGTGGTCTCACTAGGGCTCTGTACAACTGCAGAAGGACCTCTTTGCTCCTATATTTGATTCCCTCTTGTTATAAAGGACAACATGCCATTCGCTTTCTTCACTGCCTGCTGTACCTGCATGCTTACTTTCATAGACTGGTGTACAAGGACCCCCAGATCCCGTTGTACTTCCCCTTTTCCTAACTTGACGCCATTTAGATAGTAATCTGCCTTCCTGTTTTTGCTACTCAACCCGAAACGTCACCTATCCCTTTTCTCCAGAGAGGCTGCTTGACCCGCTGAATTACTCCACCATTTTGTGTCTATCTTGTGTGTAAACCAGCATCTGCAGTTCCTTCTTACACGTCTTTGGAGTGTGGGGGGGAAACCAGAGCACCCGGAGACAACCCACGCAGTCACGGGAAGAACATGCAAATTCCACCCGTGGTCAGGGTCGAACCTGGGTCTCGGGCACTGGGAAGGCAACAACTCTACCTCGTGTCGGCCAGTAGTTACATTTCTGGACAAACTAGTTCAAATCCCACCACTGTAACACTAGAATATAAATTCAGTTAATAATACAATGTGGAATGTAACTAAAACACAGGGAATCTGGTGTCCTCGCAAAGTCTCCCTGATCAGTGTCTGCTGATGATTCAGCGATGCGGTTAACCCTCAGATGCTCAATGGAATTGTCTGATGAGTCGGCAGTGATGAAATGTCTGCCAGCCCAATACATTAAGCCTTTTTCCCTTAACCCAAGCCCGAGGGAAGATTCAGATTCAGATTTATTGTCACCAGGATACAATGAAATTCTAGTTCACATGAAGCTTCTTGTAAACAGTGTTCATGCAGAAACGAGAATGGTCTTTGATAAAGGCGCTGAAACCTGGCGACTGACGTACATGGTGTAGGAAGGAACTGCAGATACCAAAGATCGGCACAAAATGCTGGAGTAACTCAATGGGTCAGGCAGCATCTCTGGAGAAAAGGAATAGGTGACGTTTCGGGTCGAGACCCTTCTTCAGACTGAGAGTCAGGGGAGAGGGAAACGAGAGATATAGACGGTGGTGTGGAGGGATATAGAACAAATGAATGAAAGATATGCAAAATAGCAACGATGATAAAGGAAACAGGCCATTGTTAGCTGTGGGCAGACAAAAATGCTAGAGAAACTCAGCTGGTGAGGCAGCATCTATGGAGCGAAGGGATTGTTAGCTGTGGGCTAGGTGAAAACGAGCTACATGGTCTCAGTGGGTTATTTCTATACACTTTGTACTCAATCTGGGATTGTGTTTATGTATAGTAATAATTTACTGAACTATGCAAAAAAAAAAGAATTTCACAGTACCTCGATACAATGAGGCATAGAGTTAGGCAGTGTGGAAACAGGCCCTTCAGCCCAACTTTCCCGCACCGGCCAGCATGTCCCAGCTACACTCGTCCCACGTGCCTGCTTTTGGTCCAAATCCCTCCAAACCTGTCTTGACCATGTTGATAATGTAGATAATGTGACAATAAAGAACTATTGAACCATTAAATACTATAATACTATACTCTATCTTGTCCAGAGTAGGGGGATCGAGGACCAGAGGACATAAGTTCAAGGTGAAGGGGTAAAGATTCAATAGGAATCTGAGGGGTACCTTTTTCACACAAAGGGTGGTGGGTGTGTGGAACAAGCTGCCAGAGGAGGGTTGAGGCAGGGACTATCCCAACATTTAAGAAACAGTTAGACAGGCACATGGATAAGACAATTTTGGAGGGATATGGACCAAGCGCAGGCAGGTGGGACTAGTGTAGCTGGGACATTGTTGGCCGGTGTGGGCAAGTTGGGCCGAAGGGCCTGTTTCCACACTGTATCACGCTATGACTCTATGACATACAATGACAAGTGCAAAACGGCAGAATGGTGTAAGGTCGTAGTGGAAAGTCTTAGTGCGATGGAATATTACTGTTCCATAGTAGAATAACCAAACGAGGTTGAGTTAAGCGGAGGAGTAGGTGGCAGCTCCTCAAGGAAGGGGGTGTGAGAGAGGTGAGTGGGCGGAGCAGTTCCTCCACTGCTAGGCCTGGCGGGGGGCTCACCTCATCTTCTCTTGCTTAAGAAGGAACTGCAGATGCTGGAAAATCGAAGGTAGACAAAAATGCTGGAGAAGCTCAGCGGGTGAGGCAGCGTCTATGGAGCGAAGGAAATAGGCAATGTTTCGGGTCGAGGCCTTTCTTCAGACTGATGTGAGGGTGTGGGGGGGGGGGGGGCGGGAAGAAGAAAGGAAGAGGCGGAGACAACGGCCTGAGGGAGAGCTGAGAAGGGGAGGAGAAAGCAGGGACTACCTGAAATTGGAGAAGTCAATGTTCATACCGCTGGGGAAATAAGGGCAGAGTCCCCCCTTGTCCTCACCTTCCACCCTACCAGCCGTCACATACAACAAATCATCCTCCGACATTTTCGCCACCTCCAACGGGATCCCACCACTGGCCACATCTCCTCCCCTGTCTGCTTTCCGCAGAGACCGCTCCCTCCATAACTCACCGGTCAATTCGTCCCTTCCCACCCAAACCAACCCCCCCCTTGACTTCATTCAAGGACCCAAGCAGTCTTTCCAGGTGCGGCAGAGGTTCCAGGTGTGGCACCTCCTCCAACCTCATCTATTGCATCCGCTGCTCTAGGTGTCAGCTGCTCTACATCGATGAGACCAAGCGTAGGCTTGGCGATCGCTTCGCCCAACACCTCCGCTCGCTCCGCATTAACCGACCTGATCTCCCGGTGGCTCAGCACTTCAACTCCCCCTCCCATTCTGAATCCGACCTATCTGTCCTGGGCCTCCTCCATGGCAAGAGTGAGGCCCACCGTAAATTGGAGGAGCAGCACCTCATATTTCGCTTGGGCAGTTTACACCCCAGCGGTATGAACATTGACTTCTCTAATTTCAGGTAGTCCCTGCTTTCTTCTCCCCTTCTCAGCTCTCCCTCAGCCCACAGTCTCCGCCTCTTCCTTTCTTCTTCCCGCTCCACCCCCCACCCTTCAGTTGAAGAAGGGTCTCGACCCGAAACGTTGCCTATTTCCTTCGCTCCACCGATGCTGCCTCACCCGCTGAGTTTCTCCAGCGTTTTTGTCGACTCTCTCATCTTCTCTTGCTGTGCTTTATCCACTGTAGCTCTGATGTGGAGATGGAAGCGGCCCACCCCCCCACTGTGCTGGACACCTTGGGCCCAGGCAGTTCAATGCCAGGACCCGTGGGGCCTGGACCCAGAGGCAGCGAGTCCCGGGCTGAAGAGGAAGCTGAGCCCGGTTCATGCTACACCACCTCCACACCCCAGGAAGGTAAATTGATCACGGTGGCGCACGGTAGACTTGCTGCCTCACCGCGCCAGAGACCCGGGTTCAATCCCGACTACGGGTGCTGTCTGTATGGATTTTGCACGTTCTCCCTGTAACCGCGTGGGTTTTCTCCGGGTGCTCCGGTTTCCTTTCACATCCCAAAGACGTGCAGATACAGCGGCTTCTGTAATCGGTGATCGCACGTTGGTGCAGACTGGGTGGGCCGAAGGGCCTGTTTATCGCTGTATCTAAAAAAAAACTAATTAGTCAACTTCCAGGCTCGAGATCTCTCGGGAAGACTGGCTGGCTGAGATGTGTGCTCTCCCCTTCCATTAAAACGTTTAAATGTTTATTATGTACTGACATTTACCGCAAACCCACTGATGGGCCTGTCCCACCTGGGCGAGGTTTCAGCGGACTGCCGGTGACTGTCAAGTTGCCGGCAGTCGCCTGAAAAACCGGCAACTGGAACGGCGACTGTCAGAGTGACACACACACACACACACACACACACACACACACACACACACACACACACACACACACACACACACACACACACACACACACACACACACACACACACACACACACACACACACACACACACACACACACACACACACACACACACACACACACACACACACACCGCGATGAACAGGAAGGTTGGCGCTGTATAAAGACGGCTAAAGCACAGTGTACAGTGTCTTTTATAAGAGGGGAGGAGAGGAGGAGAAGGAGTGGAGACAACGTTTAAGAAGCCAGAGACACATGGCTGACAACATTTTAAGAAGACAGACCGGCTGTAACATTACCGGTCGGTTATCCTTGGTTCTGAAAACTAATGTTTACCTTTTATCCCCCCCAATGAGCCAATGAAATTCACCGGTCAGCACTGGCTACAACCTATGAGAACCTAGAAGAAGCTTCGACCTCCTGGCGACCCACCTATGACACGAGCATTCTCGCTACTCTCCATGGCGGCTTCATTCTAGTCATCGCTAATTTTTCAAAACGTTGAAAAATTCCCGGCGACCATAATGAGGCCGCGCCTAGTTCCCAGAATGCGGGAACTCCTCGCGACCATGAAGGCGACTCCCCGGCAACCACCCGCAAACACGTGGCAACCATGTGACGACTGCATAGTCTCCTGCAGTTGCCTAAAAAGTGGCCCAAGTGGGACAGGCCCCTGATTCTCACAGGTATCGTGGTGCTGCACCTCCACCCTGCCTCTTGCACGTTGCAAGGACGCCATATCTTCCTCCCAATCTCTCCGTCTCCGCTGCATTTGCTCCGTGATGGGACTTTTCCCTCTCGGAGATCCGATATAACCATATAACAATCACAGCACGGAAACAGGCCCTCTCGGCCCTTCCAGTCCGTGCCGACCATTTGTTTTCCCCTAGTCCCATCTACCTGCACTCAGACCATACCCCTCCCTTTCCCTTCACGCTTTTAAATGTTAAAATCAATCCTGCCTCCACCACTTCTGCTGGAAGCTCATTCCACACAGCCACCACCCTCTGAGTAAAGAAGTTCCCCCTCACGTTACCCCTAAACTTCTGTCCCTTAATTCTCATGTCATGCCCTTTGTTTGATCTTCCCTACCCTCAATGGGAAAAGCTTATCCACGTCAACTCTGTCTATCCCTTTCATCATTTTAAAGACCTCAATCAAGTTCCCCCTTAACCTTCTGCACTCGAAAGAATAAAGACCTAACTTGTTCAACCTTTCTCTGTAACATAGTTGCTGGAACCCTGGCAACATTCTAGTAAATCTCCTCTGTACTCTCTCTATTTTGTTGACATCCTTCCTATAATTAGGCGACCAAAATTGTACACCATACTCCAGAATTGGTCTTACCAATGCCTTGTACAATTTTAACATTACTTCCCTACTCCTATATTCAATGCTCTGATTTATAAAGGCCAGCACACCAAAGGCTTTCTTTACCACCCTATCTACATGCGATTTCACCTTCAGGGAACTATGCAAAGTTATTCCTAGATCCCTCTGTTCCACAGCATCCCCAATTCCCTACCATTTACCATGTACGTCCTATTTTGATTTGTCCTGCCAAGATGTAGCACTTCACACTTAACAGCATTAAACTCCATCTGCATTCCCCGCCCCCTAGCTAGAGCAAGGACAGAGTTTCCCCTGGTCATCACCATTCACCCCACCAGCCCCTCCACATCCGACACATCATCCTCGGGCATTTCCGCCCTCTCCAGCGCGATCCCACTGAGAGTCACGCACGCGCTGAGGGACAGAGATTTGCCTCTTGTTGGGAGCATCACGTTTCTGGTCTCGTTGCAAAGATGACCATTTGGCCCCCCGTGAAGGACCTCGTGCTTTTCCGCAGGCTTGTGACAGGGCAGTGACCATTTGGTGAACTGCATTGCCACCTGGTGACCACATCGCATAACTGCACCCCTTCACTCCCACTACAACTTCTAGTCTGAAGGAGGGCACACAATGCTGGAGTAACTCAGCGGGACAGGCAGCATCTCTGGAGAGAAGGAAGGGGTGACGTTTCAGGGTCAAGACCCTTCTTCAGACTGAAAGTCACGGGGAAGGGAAACGAGAGATATAGACAATGATGTAGAGAGAGAGAGATATAGAACAATGAATGAAAGATATGCAAAAAAGTAACGATGATAAAGGAAATAGGCCATTGCTACTAACAATGTGCAGGGACAAACTGCAGATGCTGGTTTAAACCGAAGATAGGTACAAAAAGCTAGAGTAACTCAGTGGGACAGGCAGCATCTCTGGAGAGAAGGAAGGGGTGACGTTTCGGGTCGAGACCCTTCTTCAGATTGAGAGTCAGGGGGGAGTGAGACATGGAAAGGTAAGGTGTGAAAACGAGAGATCGAAGGGGATGAGATGAAGGAAAATAGTAGAATGGATCATTGTTTGCTGAGGGCAAGTTGACAACGACGCACGAACAGTAGGTAAGATGAAATCAGGAGGACAGTGAAACTAGTCGGAGGACTAGGGTGGGGAGGGACGGGGGGAGAGGGAAAGCAAGGGTTCTTGACCCGAAGCGTTACCTGTCCCTTTCACTCCACATATCCTCCCACACCTTGTTTTTTGCTCAAACTTCCTCCCAGAGCCCTGTTTATAGAAGTTAACGTCACCGAGTTTATGTCACCTGCATGAAGTACAGTGAGGTACAGGCACAACCAACCTTGCTTGCAGCAGCCTCACAGCCTCAGACAACACACTAAAACATAAAGCATACAGAAAACACATCTACAATTTTACATGGCAGTGAAAATAGAAAGACTGCAAAAAAGGAAGATTTCGTGCAAGACACAATTGGAAAGCCAAGTCCAGGGTTAAGCACGAGGTGACCTGTAGTGTTCCTTTGTCGGGGTGTGCTTATAGTTGTGCAGGAAGGAACTGCAGATGCTGGTTTAAACCGAAGACAGACACAAAATGCTGGAGTAACTCAGCGGGACAGGCAGCGTCTCTGGAGAGAGGGAATGGGTGATGTTTTGGGTCGAGTCCACTCTGCGGGCCGGTTCAAGAACCTGATGGTTGTAGTAAAGTAACTGATCCTGAACCTGGTGGTGCGGGACTCTGTACCTCCCGCCCACTGGTAGCAGTGAGAAGAGGGCACATGCCTGGATGGTGGGCATCCCTGATGAGAGATGCCACCCTCTTGAGGTGGCGCTTCGATGGAGGGAAGGACTGTGCCTGTGATAGACTGGGCTTCTTTGCAGAAGTGGTTTTCAGAGAGAACCAGTGAAGATTTTTTTAATCATGCATTAATATATTCTATTGTATACCTCTCACCCACAGCCCTCAGGCGAGCTAACAGCTTCCAGTCCCCTGCCATGGACAGACAGGACAAGTGGAGGAAAAAACTTCGCAACAGTAAGATAGAAATATTATATCCCTTAAACATTTCTCACAGATCTTTCTCGGTATCCTGCCTGTTAATCACACAGAGAACATCGGACTTTGGGAGGGGCAGTACTGACGGAGTGGCTCTTTCAGATGAAACTGTGGGCTGGCATGGTGGCGCAGTGGTAGAGTTGCTTCCTCACTGTGCCAGAGACCCGGGTTCGATCCTAACTACGGGCGCTGTCTGTACGCAGTTTGGACGTTCACCACCTGACCGTGTGGGTTTTCTCCGGATGCTCCGGTTTCCTCCCGCACTCCAGGGACGTGCAGTAGGTTAATTGGCTTCTGTAAATCATAAATAGTCCCTAGTGTGTAGGAGAGTGCTAGTGATCGCTGGTCAGCATGGACTCAGTGGGTCGAAGGGCCTGTTTCCAGGCTGTTTCTCTACAGTCTAAACTAGCGGCTGGACCTAGAAGTTATGTGAGAACAGGGCCTGCTGTATTCCAGGGGTGATTTCAGTAAACCTCTCGATAACTTCCCCAGTCTGACACACTAACCTCCTAGGACGCGAGGAACTGCAGATGGTGGAATGTTGAGCAAAACGCAAAGAAGCTCTTTACAATTTTTATTCTTCAAATCATCATATCATATAACTATTAAAACTCTCTTCATTAGTTTGTTTCTCTTTCACATCTCTTCCGAAACCCGACGCAGTAACAGAGACATTTTTACATATTCCGGTAGCGATTCACCTCGTGATTTCAAAATTCCCCTCATCTGAAAATTTGGTTCATTATTTCCCGGGTTTTTTACTAAAGTTGTTTTATAAATGAAAAAAAGTGTTTTAAAATCAAACCGAGCTGTATGGCGTCACAATGCCTTTGCTCGTGGCCCACTTTTTGGCTCGTGCCCCCCCCCAGCAACCGCGTGATGAGGGGACAGCACCCAACGGGTCCCCCTTGGTCTAGCCTTTTTTTAATAACTCGCTATCAGGCACATGTTCATCTTGCGATACAATGAATCGCAGATGTTGGTTTATAAAAAAAGTGCTGGAGTAACTCGGCGGGCTAGGCAGCATCTATGGGGGGGAGGGGGGGGATGGATAGGCAGCATTTCGGGTAGGGACCTTTCCTCAAGACACAAGCAGGAACACGCAGGTCTCGTCGCTATGATTTTAAACTCCCACAAGGGGGCAGTAATAGCTCACGTGATGACAGCTGCTCCTTATCCAAATTCAAGATTTAAGGTTCAAGGGAGTTTATTGTCATATGTCCCAGATAATACAATGAAATTCTTGATTTGCTTCAGCACAACAGAACATAGTAGGCATGAGTACAGTACAGATCAGTGTGTCCATATACCATTATATAAATATATACACACATGAATAAATAAACAGATAAAGTGCAAATAAACAGATAATGGGTTATTAATGTTCAGAGTTTTGTTTGAATTGAGTTTAATAGCCTGATGGCTGTGGGGAAGTAGCTATTCCTGAACCTGGTTGTTGCAGTCTTCAGGCTCCTGTACCTTCTACCTGAAGGTAGCAGGGAGATGAGTGTGTGGCCAGGGTGGTGTGGGTCCTTGATGATGCTGCCAGCCTTTTTGAGGCAACAACTGCGATAAATCCCCTCGATGGAAGGAAGGTCAGAGCCGATGATGGACTGGGCAGTGTTTACTACTTTTTGTAGTCTTTTCCTCTCCTGGGCGCTCAAGTTGCCGAACCAAGCCACGATGCAACCGGTCAGCAAGCTCTCTACTGTGCACCTGTAGAGGTTAGAGAGAGTCCTCCTTGACAAACCTACTTTAATGTTCATTAAACTACAAATCAATTATTCTCTGATTCTAAATATGCATACACAAACACATTATCTGTCAATGTTAGAGCCAACCGGTTGGTTTGCAGTGAGGACCACGTTTATTTGGCTCCTGGAAGGTGTTTGGACTGTCCCGGGGGGATGGGATGAAGTTCAAGCCCTGGAAATTAGAGATGGGCAATAGGTAACTGGGCCTGAAAAGTAATTGAGTGACCCAATCAACCTTCTTGCACACTGAGTCCACACATTTTTTGGAGTTGACATTCTGAATCATTCAATCATGTAAGGAAGTGTTGGAGTAACTCAGCGGGTCAGGCAGCATCTGCGGAAGGGTCTCGACCCGAAGCGTCACCCATTCCTTCTCTCCAGCGATGCTGCCAGACCCGCTGAGTCACTCCAGCATTTTGTGTCGGTCTTCAGTGTAAACCAGCGTCTGCGGTTCCTCCCTACACATGTCTGGAAGGCACGGCTTGGTGATCTTTCGAGCCAGGATACTTGCCGAAGGGTCGCGGCCTGAAACGCCGCCTACCCACGTTCCTCCTGAGATGCTGCCTGGGCCTGCTGAGTTACTCCAGTACTTTGTGTATTTTTTGTTGTGTAAACCAGCACCTGCAGTTCCTTGTGCCTATATATCAGGAAGTTGTTTGCTACTTTTCCATTGGCTGTTGTGGACACTGGGAGCAGAGGTCACATAATGAAGCTTCAAAACATCGCAAATGCCGGTGAATTCAGCACCTATTGCCCATCCTTCATTACACCTGAGGGAACAGGGGAATGGACAATAGGTGCAGGAGGAGGCCATTCGGCCCTTCGACCCAGCACCGCCATTCAATGTGATCATGGCTGATCATCCCCAATCAGTACCCCGTTCCTGCCTTCTCCCCATATTCCCCGACTCCGCTATCTTTAAGAGCCTCTCTCTTGAAAGTATCCAGAGAACCGGCCTCCACCGCCCTCTGAGGCAGAGAATTCCACAGACTCACAACTCTCTGTGTGAAAAAGTGTTTCCTCGTCTCCGTTCTAAATGGCTTACCCCTTATTCTTAAACCGTGGCCCCTGGTTCTGGAATCCCCCAACATCGGGAACATGTTTCCTGCCTCTAGCGTTTCCAAACCCTTCATAATCTTATATGTTTCAATAAGATCCCCTCTCATCCTTCTAAACTCCAGAGTATACAAGCTCCATTCTCTCAGCATATGACAGTCCTGCCATCCCGGGAATTAACCTTGTAAACCTACGCTGCACTCCCTCAATAGCAGGAGTGAAAGGAGTGTAGTGGAAGGAGGGGGATGTAGGACCAGAGGTAAAGAGGACAACGAGAGGAGAGAAGGGAAGAAAGCACACCAGGTGCTGGAGTAACTCTGCGGGACAGGCAGCATCAACGGAGAGAAGGGATGGGTGACGTTTCGGGTCCAGAACCTTTTTCAGACTGAGTGTCAGGGAAGACGGAAACTGGTGGTATGGAAGGGAACTAAGAGAATGTAAGGTGTGAAAACGACAAATCAAAGCTGATGCTGTTCAAGGAACTGTAGAAAGGACAGGTGACGCTTCTGAATGGGACCCTTCTTCAGACTTGAATCGTCACCGGTCCATGTTTTCCAGATATGCTGCCTGACCCGCTGAGCGACCTTTTGTGTGCATTCGCTTCCTTGTCTCTACATCTAAAGCAGGGAAGAAGGTCCCATGTTGGCCTGCTGTGCTCCCTCTGGTGAAGGTGCTCCCGCAGTGCTGTTGGGGAGGGGGTCCCAGGGGTCAGACTCACTGTCGATTAAGGGGCAGCAATGTATTTTCAGGGGACGGTGCGTGAGTTGGAGGGGAAGCTGTGGATGGTGGCGTTCCCAGGGCCCCACACTCCTTGCCCAATTGTGCGTGGTTGTGTGTTGGTGTGAGAGGTCGAGGGTGTTTGGGTCTTGGCGAAGCTGAAGAGGAGGATCGTAGACCGCCCGGGACAGGCACTTGTGCTGCTTGTGTCGCCACTGCCTCTCTGACACACTATGGTGTACAAGATGTGTAGGAAGGAACCTGCAGATGCTGGTTTAAACCGGAGATAGACACAAAATGCTGGAGTAACTCAGCGGGACAGGCAGCATCTCTGGATAAAAGGAATGGGTGACGTTTCGGGTCGGGACCCTTCTTCCGACTGAAGAATTCTTCAGGGGAAAGGAAAACGAGAGATATAGGAGGTGATACGGAGAGACATAGAACAAATGGATGAAAGATATGCAAAAAAGTAACGATGATAAAGGAAACAGGCCATTGTTAGCTGCGTACAACATGGTGGCTTCAAGCTTGAGGCTGGGAATGATGGTCTACACTCCTGGACCCCACGCTCTTTGTCTAGTTGTGTGAGTGATGTTTCTCATTAACAGAGCTCCCCTTGCTGTTGCGGAAGAAGATGGAGCCGGCGGGGAGAGAGGGAGCAGTGAATTCGCCCACCTCCCCCGGACTCCAGGAACATCCATCCCAGGTAAGATTCACTGTCCTCGCCTTCTGTGAGAAGTTAACTCACTCTAGCCGACCGACAGACAGTGAAGCTGCCGGCATTTACGGTGCAGCGGGAGAGTTGCTGCCTCACAGCGCCAGAGACCCGGGTTCGATCCTGACTACGGATGCTGTCTGCTCGGAGTTTGCACGTTCTCCCCGTGACCGCGTGGGATTTCTCCGGGTGCTCCGGTTTCCTCCCACACTCCAAAGATGTACAGGTTTGTAGGTTAATTGGCTTGGGTTAAAATTGTAAGTTGTCCCTAGTGTTTAGGATAGTGCTAATGTCCAGGGATCGCTGACCGGCATGGACTCGGTGGGCCGAAGGGCCTGTTTCCATGTTGTATCTCTAAACTATACTAAACTACTGGACTTTGATCACATCTCTAATGCACGATTTTATAAACCTCCATAAGGTCACCCCTCAGCCTCCTTTGTTCCAGGGAATACAAAAACTCCCATCCTGTCCAGTCTCTCCTTATTAATCAATCCTCCAGTCCCTGCATCTCCTTGCAAATCTCTTCTGCACGCTCTTTAGCTTAATCACACCCTTGCGAGCATAGATCCTATAGTGAGCAAGATAGTCCACTCGACAAAAAAGACGCAGTACGGTCATGGGCAGATTCATGGGTAATATTCGGCCCCATTTCCGTAACCGGCTTCCGTCTCCGCACCAAAGATCCCGTAGGATAATAGTGCGGAGACGGAAGCCGGATACGGACACATCCTCGTAAAAATAAAAGTTATTTGGTAAAAATGTTCTCCTCATTTTCAGAATTTTAATTTATTAACACAAACTGTTCCCCCGCAACGTTGATTACACTGCGAGTCGGGTCGGGTCGGGTTCGGTTACGGAAATGGATGAAAAAAAGGCCCACGCTCCGTTCCATTGCGTATACACGTCAGCCCATTGCATGTAGCAGGAGTGGTCTATCTTGCTCTGCTATAGGATCTTTGCTTGCGAGTGCAGGGAGACCCAGACTTGCACACAACACTCCAAGTGCAGTCTCACCATCCTCTTGTACAATTGTAGAATAACGCCCCAACTCTTGTAGTCACAGGTTAGCAGAAGGAAGGTGGACTCCTTTGTTCAAATGGTAATTTATGCCAAGTCAGTGGTTAATTACAAACCTGGGCTTTTGTTATCGGGTTGGATTAATGAACGTGAATATGGAACAGTACTGCACAGGAACAGGACCTTTGATCCATGATGTCAGTGCCGAACGAACATGATGCTAATCTCAACTGCCTGTAAACTAATCTCCGCTGCCTGCAGGCGTTCCGTATCACCTCTATTGGCTGCATTTCCATGTGCCGATCCAAAAATCTCTTCAAGTCACTATTGCATCTGCCTCCACCACAACCACCCTGGCAGCACCTTCCAGACACCCAGGAGGTGGTAGATGCAGCTACAATTACAGTGCTTCAAGGGCTTTGGGAGAGGTCCATGGATATGCATCCAACGCAGGCAAATGGGACTAGCTCAGGAAGGCATCTAGGTCTAGACCCGGATCGTCACCTATTCCCTTTTTTCCCAGAGACGCTGTCTGACCCAATCAGATACTCCAGCTTCTTGTGTCTATCTTTGGTTTAAACCAGCAGCTGCACGCTGGACTAAATTCCTATACAGCCGCAACATGGCTTCCTGACTCTTATGCTCGATGCCTCGATCAATGAAGGCAAGCACACCATATGCCGTCCTTACCCCTCTTGTGTTGCCACCTTTGCAAGTGTATCACTAGTGGTTGGATTGTACGTCAGCCAGGCAGTAGAGGATGAACAGCTGGTGTCCAATTTTCTGAAAGGGGGGAATGGTATTACTGAGGGGTATCGAGCTACAATGGAGTTTTGGTTTCCCAGAATGGTGCCTGGATCAGAGGGTATTAGCTCTACCGAGAGGCTGGACAAACTAGGATGGTTTTCTTAGGTGCTTTGGAGGCAGAAGGGAGAGCTGAGGGAAGTATATACTGTAAATTCATGGGAGGCATAGATAGAGTAGACAGTCCGAACCTTTTTCCCCAGGGTGGATATGAAAGGACATAGCTTTCAGGTGAGAAGGGCAACACTTTTATAGGAGGGGTACTGGGCAACCGTGTGTGTGTGTGTGTGTGTGGAGATAACGGAACACAGTGAAGTTAACCGGTCAGGTAACTGGTTTGACTAGTTATAGATCCATGGAGTCATATAGCGTGACAATATGACTTGTCAAACCAGTCATTGATGCTTTCAAGAGAGAGCTAGACAAGGCTCTTAAAAATAGCGGAGTCAGGGATATGGGGAGAAGGCAGGAACGGGGTACTGATTGGGGATGATCAGCCATGATCACATTGAATGGTGGTGCTGGCTCAAAGGGCCGAATGGCCTACTCCTGCGCCTATTGTCTATTGTCATAGTTTGGACTAGTTTGGCCCAACTCATCCAGGCTGACCAGATGCCCCATCTAAACTAGTGCCATTTTCCTGCATTTGGCCTTTATCCCTCTAAACCTCTCCGACCCACGTAGCTGCACAAGTGTCTTTTTAAACCTTGCTTTAGTACTGATATGTAGTGTTGATCTGAACTCTTCTGATTTCAGGTCCGGTCACACCTGACCAGGGGTTCCTCCTTGCCTCACAGGTCACCGCGGCAACAGAGAGCCGAGGATGGCGACGCCGTGTGCCGCCCTCGCCTGGGCACCGACTCCATGGCACAACTGACCACGGGGAGGCTGCGGCCGGTGGCGGCAAGCCGGTCGCCCAGGACCGTCCACAAGCTGTCGTGCTGGAGCAGCAGTGAGCCCGCGGAGGCTGGCGATGGAGAGGTGGAGGACAGGCGGAGGAGCGTGGGGCTCCAGGAGACCCTGGTCCCAGACGCTACCTGGTCAGGAGATCACGGACCTTCAGAAGCTGCCGCGGGGGAGGGGGACTGGAGCCGGCCGAGCCCGACCTCTGCGAGAGGGGAGAGTCGGGGCAACACCCCTTCCCCCAGAGCACCGTCTCACCCACTGGGGTGCAGGCCTCCACATACAAGTCAGGGGTCCATGGAAACAGAGCGGGAGGATGGTGGAGCCATGCAGACGGAGAGCGGTGACAGGGAGATGCTCCTTCCAAATCCTGGCCGGAAGCATCCAACTCTGTCATCAGTGTTGTCCCAGCCAACTGTTTCAATAAGGTCGGACCAAAGTGGTCCCCTCGACTCTCCCACCATGAAAAGTCCCGGCCCGGAGTCTCCCGGGTCACCGCTGACCTTCTTAGTGAATGCATTTAGGAAGTCCTTCCTTGAGAGCAAGAGCCCGGTGCTTCCTAACGCAGTGGAACAGCCCCAGGAGAAGAAAACCAAGACCAGATGGGCGAGGACCTTCTCCAGCAGTTCCTTCCATGGATTGTCCCTTGGTGTCTTCAACACCTCCGGCCCGGATGCATCCCCGACACCGAATGACGGCCACTGGCTCCACGCCGTTAGGCCACGGTCTCCCTTTCCACCCCGGGACAAAGGGTCACCTTCAGAACCTCCCGCCTCCCCTCGCCCGGGATTCTTCCCCAACTCCTCAAAGCCCAGTGGTTCAGTCGGTGGGACAGGTGCAAGCTTGGGGAAGGGCAGCCATCGTTCCAGCCGGAGAGAGAAGGACAAGGAAGGCCAGGCTGGGCCCGCTGCTTTGGACGATGCGGGGGAGGGGACTTCCAAGGGTGATATCCGTCGTCTGATGACCAGCTTTAAGAGGAAGAGCATCAGGCATAAAGAGATGAAGAAGTCCATTGCCAAAACCTTCATTCCTCCCACACTCCGAGCTGCTTATGGGATTAGCCCCCCCCCAGGTACATGCGCAACTCTTGTTAAAATGCTGGATCTAGGAGCACTCAGTCCAAACGGCCTCCAAATGATGGGCCGTGGCAGAGGTTCAGTCGCCTGTGGACGGATGATAACCAATGACTGCAGATGCTGGAAATCTGAGATAAAACAGATTGCTCTGTGTGGAATTCTCTGCCTGAGTGGGCGGTGGAGGCAGGTTCTCTGGATGCTTGGAAGAGAGAGCTGGATAGGGCTCTTTAAGATAGCGGAGTCAGGGGATATGGGGAGAAGGCAGGAACGGGGTACTGATTGGGGATGATCAGCCATGATCATATTGAATGGCGGTGCTGGCTCGAAGGGCCGAATGGCCTACTGCTGCACCTATTGTCTATTGTCTATTGGAGGCTTTAGAGCTGCCTGGATTATAGGGCATATTAGATTTAAATGGACTTTTCTCTGGAGCTTTGGAGGCTGAAGGGAGACTTAATAGAAGTATATAAAATTACGAGAGGCATAAATAGAGTAAACAATCTCAGTCTGATGAGGGGTCTTGACCCGAAACGTTACCCATTCCTTTTCGCCAGGGATGCTGCCCGATTTGCTGAGTTACTCCAGCATTTTGTGCCTGTCTGCGGTGCAGACCAGCATCTGCAGTTCCTTCTTAGACTGTCAGAGCCTTGTTACCCAGGATGGAAATATCACGCATTAGAGGGCCTAGCATTAAGAGGAGAGGGGCAAAGTTAAAAGAGGATGCGCGTGGGGCAATATTATTGTTTCACACGGAGAGTGGTGGGTGTTTGGAACACACTGCCAGAGGGTGGTGGCGGAAACAGATACAACGGTGACGTCTAAAAGTTTTTTTTCGATAGGCACAGGGATAAGCAGTGAGATGATGCATCTTCATCCTGATTGTGGCATCATAACATGGCAGGCACAGGGCAAATATGAATATTTATGTTGTTAATTTGTGTTGCATGTTAGCAAGTTATTAATATTTCATCACACTACAATAGTTTTCAATTACCCTTTTGAAATGTTTATTTTTAAATCTCACTAGACAGTATGACGCCAACTGTTTTGCCTCAACAGATGTCCACAGTGTGGATATATTTTCCAGATGCTACTGAGCCCAGGGCTGTTTGAAACAACAGGAATTAACAGGGCAAATGAGCCACTGTTATTCAGGAGCCCATCTGACTCCTGTAGCAATTTACCAAACTGTATTTTTTTGTGTTTTATAAATTCATCCGTGAATGCGCAGCTTTCAAAGTACACCAACCACGGACTGCTAGACTTTACATTAGACTTTAGAGATACTGCGTCGAAGCAGGCCCTTCAGCCCATCGAGTTTGCGTCAGCCAGCGATCCCCGCACATTGACACTGATCTACACGCACTAGGGACAATTTACAATATTTACCAAGCCAATTTACCTTCAAACCTGTATGCCCTTGGAGTGTGGGAGGAAACCGGAGCTCCCGGAGAAAACCCACGCAGGTCACGGGTAGAACACACAAACTCCATGCGGACTGCACCCGTTGTCTGGATTAAACCCGGGTCTCTGGCACTGTAAGGCAGCAACTCTACCCGGTGTGCCAACGTGCCACCCTAGACCAGCACGGTCACTGCCACACATAAAGATAACCCCCGATTAAGCACCCCATGAATGGAAACGGCCCACTAAGTTCAAATGCAATAGTTGCCAGATTTCAACTTCAGATTGAAGTTGGGAGAAAAGTCCCGACCTTAAACGTCACCTGTCCATGTTCTCCAGAGGTCATCCCTGACCCTCTGAGTTGCTCCAGCACTGCGTCTTTTTTTTTTTTTTGTAAACCAGCATCTGCAGTTCCTTGTGATTGTTTAAATGTCGGTTGCTGTCGGCCGGAGAATGCTCAGCGCAGGGACAGCAGGTGAGGAGATGCGATGAAGCTGGGTTGTGTGCGTGATCTGCGCAGGTTAAATGCCGAGGATGGTGCGGGGTTCAGACTTGTCCCAGACTCCCTTCTCCCTTTGCAGGCCCTGAGGATCAGCTGGTGGGCTCCCAGTTTCCTGAAGATGAATCCGAATCTTCCTTGGACGAACCATCTGAAGGCAAGCAAAAGGTGAGCTCCTCCGAGACTGATGTACTGCCCAAGTGTCTGCAGCTTTCTCCGTTTTATTTCAGAATTCCAGCGTCCAGAATTCTGCAGTGTTTCACTTTTGGGAAATTAAAGCACTTCCCGCCCCCTCCCGACCCGGAGAAACAAGGGTTAATCAGACGGAACTTCAACGGAATGGGTGGGAAGAATTGGACCAGTAGGCTTCCCCTTGCAGTGGCTCTACCGCATAGGAAGGCCACTCGGCCCCTTTGTGTGCTGATGTCTCTGCCACACCACCCTGCCTTACACCCGTTGGAGAGGGGTGCAGAGGAGATTCACCAGGATGTTACCTGGGCTTACATGCTTGAATTACAGGGGGAGGTTGGATAGGCTGGGACTTTTTTCTATGGATGTAGGAGGCTGAGGGATGATCTTGTCGAGATTTATAAAAATCACGAGGGGCATCGACAGGATAATGTGAATCCTTTTCCCAAGGTAGAGGAGTGTAGAACTAGAGGGCACAGATTTAAGATTAGAGGGAAGAAATTTAAAAGCGAGAGGTGGCACGGTGGCACAGTTGCTTCTTTACAGCGCCAGAGATCCAGGTTCGATCTTGACTACTGGTGCTGTCTGTGCGGAGTTTGCACGTTTTCCCTGTGACTGTGTGGGTTTTCTTCAAGTGCGGTTTTTCCTCACTCCAATGACCTACTGGTTTGTAATTTAATTGGCTTGATTAAATGATATCTTGTCCCTAGTGTGAGTAGGATAGGGTTAGTGTGACGGGGTGATCGCTGGTTGGCGCAGACTCGGTGGGCCGAAGGGTCTGTTTCTGCGCTGTATCTCTGAAGCCAAACAGTCAGAGGTTATATTTTTCACACAGAGGGAGGCGGATATCTGGAATGAGCTGCCAGAGGAAGTAGTTGAGGCAGCTACAATAGCGACCTTTAGGAGACATTTAGACATGTACATGGGCAGGATGGGAGAGGGGAGAAGAAGGAATGATCGGATCTGAGTGGTCCTTGATCATTTTGGCTGTTAGAAACTTCATCTTCAACGGTGAAGGTTGTAGGAAGATTTATATGGCACCTCTAAATCTACATTTAGAAAAATACATCTATTGATGCTCCTGAACACATCATCAGTGATGTAACCTGGGGTCATTGGGTGTTTCGGGTTTTTCAACGTCAGACACCCTCACCCAGGCGACCCTGCCGTCGTTGATCACACCACGACAGGTGTTCAGGTGGCATTCGCTCCTCCCCATGGACCTCCTCTCCTGATCCAGAGCCATCTCGAGGCCTTCTCCAGCTGCCTCTGTGGTGTTCTTGATGGCTCTTCTCCTCTCCACACCGTTGATGCCCCGTGCACTCAAGGCTTTGTAGAGCGAAGGCCCTGCAAAACCTCTGCATGATAACATCCGGCATAACCCATGTCTTCACATCTCTCTCTCCTGCTATCTTGCTGACCGTTACACAATGCAGACCAGGGACAGGCCCTTCAGCCCACATTGTCCGTGCCAAACGTGATGCCAAGTTAAACTAATCTCTGCACGTGCTGCATATCCCTCCATTCTCTACACATCCATGTTTACTTTAGTTTAGTGTGGCATTGTCACGTGTGCCGAGGTGCAGTGAACAGCCTTTTTGTGGTGTGCTATCCAGTCAGCGAAAAGGTTATATATGATTACACAGTGTATAAAAGCATCTTAAAATGCACCACCATGCCTGCGTCCACCACCACCCCTGGTACTGCATTCCAGGCACCCACCACCCTCTGCCGTACAGCTCCTTCAAACCCTAAAGCTCTGGTAAAGGTCATGGGATAGGAGCAGAATTAGGCCATTCAGCCCATCAAGTCTACTCCACCATTCAACCATGGCTGATCTATCTCTTCCTCCTAACCCCAGTTTCCTCCCTTTTCCCCATAATCCTTGACAACCGTACTAATCAATTATCTATCTATCTCTGCTTTAAAAATATCCATTGACTTGACCTCCACAGCCTTCCGTGGCAATGAATTCCACAGAATCACCGCCCTCTGACTAATGAAATTCCACCTCATCTTCCAAAAAGAATGTCAATAGACAATGACAACAGGAGTCGGCCATTCGGCCCTTCGAGCCAGCACCGCCATTCAATGTGTTCATGGCTGATCATCCCCAATCAGTACCCCGTTCCTGCCTTCTCCCCATATCCCCTGACTCTGCTATCTTTAAGAGCTCTATCTCGCTCTCTCTTGAAAGTATCCAGAGAACCTGCCTCCTCCGCCCACTGAGGCAGAAAATTCCACAGACTCACAACTCTCTGTGAGAAAAAGTGTTTCCTCATCTCTGTTCTAAATGGCTTACCCCTTATTCTTAAACTGTGGCCCCTGGTTCTGGACTCCCCCAACATCGAGAACATGTTTCTTGCCTCTGCCGTGTCCAAACCCTTAACAATCTTATACGTTTCAATAAGATCCCCTCTCAACTTTCTAAACTCCAGAGTGCACAAGCCCAGCCGCTCCATTCTCTCAGCGTATGACAGTCCCGCCATCCCGGGAATTAACCTTGTAAACCTACGCTGCACTCCCTCAATAGCAAGAATGTCCTTCCTCTGTACAACTGCAGAATGTCCTTTAATTCTGCGGCTCTGACCCTCCAACTAGTGGAAACATCCTCTCCACATCCACTCTGTCCAGACCTGTCCAATCCAAGTTAGTGAAAGCTGTCAATTTTCACTATTCTGAAGAAGGGTCCCGACCCGAAACGTCAGCCATTCCTTCTCTCCAGAGATGCTGCCTGTCCCGTTGAGTTACTCCAGCTTCTTGTGTTTACAGTATCTTCGGTTTAACCCGGCATCTGCAGTTCCTTCCTACACAGTTTTCATAGGTTTCCATCTTTTCTGTCAGGCAATGAGACAAAGGGAGGTGCAGGACACTGCCCTGCGGCAGCTGAAGGAAGAGCAGGTGAAGCGACTGCACAGAGCGCAGGTATGAAGGATGAATGAAGGGATGAATGAAGGATACTTAATTGTCACATGAACCTAGGATACCTTGATACAGTGAAATGTCTTTGCCTTGCATCCACTTGTATCACCTCAGTGTAAAAATTAAACATGCCCCACACATCTCCTTTAAACTCCCCCCCCCCCCCCCCTCACCTTCAAGCTATGCCCTCTAGTCTTTGACATTCCCACTCTAGAAAGAAAGTTCAGACTGTCCGCCTTATCTAAGTCCACTCAATTCATGCCTTATAAGTTCAAAAGTGATGGGAGCAAAATTAGGTCATTCACGTCTACTGACTTCATGCTGACTTCATGCCTATTTTACCATGAACTCCTAAGTAATCTCATCCTATATAATGGACTCTGAATTCTCACCAACCACTGAAGTCAGAATAACCGGCCTATAGTTTTCACTATTCTGCTTTGCTCCCTTCTTGTACAGCGGGGTAATATTTGCAATTTTCCAATTGTCTGGGACCACTCTTGGCTCTAGCGATTCGTGAAATATCACAACTAGGGCCCCCATGTCCCGCCGAGCCTCAAAGCCATTTAATCCCTTCTTATCTAAAATGCCTCCATAGTTCCAAAGTTCTGTGTCCATCGTATCTGTGCCTCACATCATTGTGTAGAACTTCTATCAGGTCTCCCCTCGACCTCCAACGCTCAGGAGAAAACAATCCACGTTTGTCCAACCTCTCCTCACGGCTAATACCCTGTGATCCAGGCGGTATTCTTGTAGACCTCCGCTCTACCCCCTCCACAACCTTACTGCAATGGGAGGGAACCCAGTATTACTCCTTCGATGAAGACTGACTCAAAGTTAAGTCTCTCTCTGTGATCTTCCCCGCAGATTATCCAGCGGCAGCTGCAGGAGTTGGAGGTGAAGCAGCATGTGTTGGAGGAGCGGGGGGTGTTGTTGGAGAAAGTCCTCCGGGGCGAGTCAGGTATTTACCACTTATGGAGTCTTAGAGTCATGGAATAAGGCCCTGCGGAAACAGGCCCTGCAGCCCAACCTGCCCACACCAGCCAACATGTCCCATTAGAACTCGTATTTGGTGAATCTATGGAATACATCGCCACAGACGGTTGTGAAGACCAAGTCACTGGATATTTTTAGGGCAGAGATTTGACAGATTCATTAGTACGGATGTCGGGGGTTATGGGGAGATGGCAGGAGAATTGGGTTGAGAGGGAAAGGTAGATCAATCATGATTGAATGGTGAGGTCGACTTGATGGGCTGAATGGCCTCATTCTGCTCCTAGAACTAATGAACATGTACAGGGTTATTATCATCACATGCAGCGAGATACAGTGGAAGACCATCTGCATGATATCCACTCAAATCATACTGGCCATGATTCCAATCAAACCACACGTGTACAACAGGTAGTGCAATGAGAAAAATACCAGAGTGCATAGTGTTACAGCATCGCAGCGTTGCAGTTACAGAGAAAAAGTCCATTGTCTGCAATGAGGTTGGTTGGAAGATCAGGACTACACCTAACTTACGGGAAGACCGTTCAGCAGTCTGATTACAGAGGGCAAGTTAGACTACATATTAGTTTAGTTTAATTTATTTTATATATTGTCACATGTACAGAGATACAATGAAATGTTTGTTCTGCCTGCTATCCAGTCAATTCATATTATACATGAGTACAATAGATCCTCTTCTGGCGCAGCACGCAGAGAGTCGCCATGTTCCGGTGGCATCTTGCAACTTTCAAGTCTCCGAAAATCTTGTCCCGAGGAGACAAGCTATTTCTGATTTACTCGCTTTAAGGCCCGGTGAAGGTCCTGGCCACACTGCATCGCTGAAGTAGGCGTGGGCCTGGTCCAGCCGTCTCCTTCCACCGCTGCTTCGTGCAGCTGCCGCGGGCCGCGCTCCATCTCCTCGCTCATCCAGCTGTTGAAGGGCCTCCCGCGGCCGCTTAGTCCTGTCAGGTTCGAAGCAGAGACACGGGTTTGAACCTGACTATAGGTGCTGTCTGTACAGAGTTTGTACGTTCTCCCTGCGACCACGTGGGTTTTCTCCAGGCGCCCTGGTTTTCTCCCACATTCCAAAGTTGTACAGGTTCGTAGGTAAATTGGCTTTTGTAAAATGGTCAATTGTCCTGGTGTGTGTAGGATAGTGCTATTGTACTGGTCGGCATAGAGCTGGTGGGCAGAAGGGCCTATTTCCAGCTCTGTATGTCTAAAGCCTGTCCCACTTGGGCACCATTTAAGCGACATCATTTACGCATCACGACGCACGACATGCGCGCACGGATGACGCGTGGTGAGACGTGGTGGCGTAGACACTGATGCGTGGTCGCACGCGGAGCCCCGGGATTTTGGGATTCACAAAATCTTCGCGCGCCACCTGCGTGACGTGTAAATGACGCCAAAGTGGGACAGGCCCTTAAAGTCTAAAGTAATGTTTGACAAACCAAAGGCGATAACTCTCACTTATTAGAGTTAGATTCCAATTGCCATTCCTTGTACCACACATTGATATCCTTCCTCACTGTCTACTGTGCTCTCTCTATTTTGGTGCCATCTGGATTTTTACTGACCATGTTTACTGCGTTGTCATCCATCTTTGTAGCAAATATCAGTCGACCCAGCACTGACCCTACCACACACCACTGGTCACAGGCCTCCAATCTGAAGTCACATTCTGAAACCCTGTTCCCTAGGCCCTAGATTTAGTAGAGAGATACCGCACGGAAGTAGGCCCTTCTGCCTCCGAGTCCGCGCCAACCAGTGGTCACCCCTTACACCGGCACTAGCCTACACATGAGGGACAACCTTTACCAAAGCCAATTAACCTACAAACCTGCACGTCGTTGGAAACCGTAGCGCCCGGAAAAAGGGAGTCACGGGGAGAATGTACAAACTCCGGACAGACAGCACCCGTAGTCAGGGTCGAACCTGGGCTCTCTGGCGCTGCGAGGCAGCAACTCCACCGCTGCGCCACCGTGCTGCCCCACGGTTCCCAGTTCGCGGCACTAGGCCACCACTCGACACCCACCCTGGTCTTCCATTACCGAGGGAGGACAAAATCCACACTGCCCCCTCCTCCCTCAATTGACGCCTCACGGTCTGACGTTCATCGTAGCTCTGCCATATTTTTGCAGGTTGCCATGACTACTGAAAGCCTAGGGGCTACCAGTTAACAAGTGCAGTTACAATAGTGACATACTATAACAACCTGCCTCCATCAAGGTCATGTAATACAGCTTTCAACTCTTTAAATGTTGAATCTTGCAATATCATTTCTCAGACTATTACACGGCTTTGAGAGTCTCTCATGCTGCAGGAGAGAACTCTCCACTTGTCTTGCTATTAGCTGGAATGTCACAACACTTCAATTACAGTGTCAATCAACACATTGCTAACTCCAGCCTTCCATTCCATGTGAACCTCCAGAGCTGTGGAGCAGGGAAACAGGCCCTTCGGCCCTTCTTGCCCATGAAGGAGCAAGTCGGCATACTGGGCTAGTCCCATTTGCCCATAGCCCTCTATACCCTGCAGATCCATGGGTCAGTCCAAATGTCTTTTAAAAGCCATAATTATGGTACTATAACAACATGTAAAAGAAAATAGAGCAGGTATATTTTGTCGGAAAGGTTGATAGTGATATGCACTAAATATGGGCAAATAGGACTTGTTTACCCGGGGCATCATCAATGGTGTGGACAAGGTGGGGCAAAGGGCCTGCATTCTTGCTCTATGACTCTTTATGGCTCTTCTTCTGCAGCTCGCTCTCTGAGTGGCCCCTGTGGTCCCCTATTAAGTCCCAGCCTATCCAACCTCTCCCTGTAACTCAAGTCTGTCTACAAGACCAGATAACATCCTGGGTGAACCTCTCCCGCACCCTTTCCAGCCAAAAGGTCGACGAGCTTTCGAAAAGACAGCGAGGTTGGTGAAGAGGATTAGAGACCATTTCAACTCGTACTGCTGGCCGGAACCTTTCAGGTCAAAGAGCTTCCTGACAATTTCCTCCGTCCTCTGAACCAATCTGAGATTCTTCCAACAACAGGCCGCACCATCAGTTTAGATTTCCAGCGCCTCTCTAGTTAGAGCCATAAAAGGACACGCGCAAGGAAACAGGCCCTTCGGCCTGACTCGTCCATGCCGACCAAGCTAGTCCCATTTGCTTGCATTTGGCCCGTATCCATCTGAGCCTTCAGGCAGCATCTCTGGAGAAAAGTGATGGGTGGAGTTTCAGTCTGAAGAAGGAATCCGACCCGAAAACGTCACCCATCCTTTTTTTTCCAGGGATGTAAGATGACCCGCTGAGTTACTCCAGCTCTCTGTGTCTATCTTCAGTATAAACCAGCATCTGCAGTTCCTTCCAAAGTCAATTTTATTCGTCTCATGCACCCGAAGGTACAGTGACATTAATTTGCCAGCAGTGATACACTTAAAAAGAGAATACACAACACACAATAAGATTTAACACAAACATCCACCACAGCATTCTTCACTGTGGTGGAAGGCAACAAGGTTCAGCCAGTCCTCCTCCTTTGTTCACCCGTGGTCGGGGCCATAAACCTTCCGTAGTCGCCGCTATGGACGGCCCAATGTACAGGCCCTCTCGTTGGGATGATCAAAATTCCAACGTCGGGACGGTCAAACACACTGCGCGGCGTGGAGGTCCCGAATCGGCACTTTCCTACCGGAGACCGCGGCTTCAGGATGTTAAAGGCCGCAGGCTGGTGGTCGGAGCTCTTCTCTGGCGATCCCCAGCAAGGGACCCCAGGCACCGGATGGTAAGTCCACGCCACGCCCGTGGCTAGAGGCGCCGCAGACCGCAGCCCCATGATGCCAAAGTCACCAGGCCAGCGATCAGAGCACGCCTCTCTGGCGACCCCCGGCAAGGGTTCGCCCCCGCTCTGTGATGGAAAAGCCTGCGCTGCGCCTGCTGTTGATGCTCTGGGCCCGACTCTGGGAAAGGCCGCTCCAATCCAAGCTGTTAGGCCGCGAGGGAGGAGACATGGAAAAAGTCGCCTCTCCGTCGAGGTGGCGACCAAAAGCGGTTCCCCCTTTTCCCCCCCGCACCAGCCCCCACACAAGACACACCAAGAAACTAACATTAGACACACCAAAAAAAACAAAAACAAAATCTAAATAACGAACATGCTGCTGGCAGGGCAGCCGACTCGCAGCGCCCACACCGAACTACACACTCCCTCCGAGCCTTTCCCATTCATGTACCTGTCCAGATGTCTTTTAAATGTTGTTATCGTCGGGGACATTATTCCTCGGAGTCCGGTCTCTCTGCCTGATACGGTGGTGCAAACAGAAACTCTCCCCACGTGAGGTTTTATAAAACGATAAGCAGGGCAAGTTATTTCTTAAATAGTGGGCAGTGGGTGCCTGGAACATCAGGTTGGACAGACTTAATTTTATTCTCTGAGGCAAGACTTGGTAGAAGAATCTAAAATTAGCGGAGGCATAGATAGGGTTGACAGTCAGAACCTTTTTCCAAGGGTGGAAATGTCAAAGACTAGAGGGCATAGCTTTAAGGCTAGAGGGCATAGCTTTAAGGTGAAAGGGCAAACGTTTACAGGAGATGTGCAGGACAAGGTTTTACACAGAGTGGAGGGTGGCAGGAACACACCGCCCCGGTGATGACAATAGACAATAGGTGCAGGAGTAGGCCATTCGGCCCTTCGAGCCAGCCCGACGTTGGAATTTTGATCATCCCAACGAGAGGGCCTGTACATTGGGCCGTCCATAGCGGCGACTACGGAAGGTTTATGGCCCCGACCACGGGTGAACAAAGGAGGAGGACTGGCTGAACCTTGTTGCCTTCCACCACAGTGAAGAATGCTGTGGTGGATGTTTGTGTTAAATCTTATTGTGTGTTGTGCGTTCTCTTTTTAAGTGTATCGCTGCTGGCAAATTCATTTCACTGTACCTTCGGGTGCATGAGACGAATAAAATTGACTTTGGAAGGAACTGCAGATGCTGGTTTATACTGAAGATATAAGGCAAATATGATGGTGGCATTTAAGAGGCTTCTAAGCACATGGATATAGAGGGACACGGATCACGTGCAGACAGAGAAGGTTAGTTTAATTTGGCATCATGTCCAGCATAGACTGTTCTTGTGCTGAACTGTACCATGTTCTATATTTAGTTCAGTTTAGAGATACAGTGCGGAGACAGGACCTTCGGCCCAAGGTGACCGCGCCGACCAGCGCTCCCCGCATATTAACACTATCCTACTCACACTCGGGACAATTTATTTTAAACATTTACCAAGACGATTTACCTACATGTATGGCTTTGGAGTGTGGGAGGAAACCGAAGATCTCGGAGAAACCCCTCGCAGGCCACGGGGAGAACGTACAAACTCCGTACAGACAGCACCCGTAGTCGGGATGGAACCCGGGTCTGCAAGCGCGTAAGGCAGTAACTCTACCGCTGTGCCGCCCATGTTCATAACGGGAGGGACACTGAGCCTCTTGGTATGACTAGCGGGCTGAAGTCCTCTTTGCTTTTATTAAAGTCTATGATTATTTTATATACTGTTGCAAGCCCTGGAAAAAATGTGATTACTCACCGAAATGCTATTCGTAACGTCATTGGTTGGAGAACGGTTTGGGTCGACTGCTGATTCATCAGAAACGTTCTCTTGTTAAATTTTAATTTGAGGTTTTTTCATGTAGTTGCAAAGTGCTTTTTAGTAAAGAAGCTTGGAGTAGCCACGTGAGTTCCCACAGGAACACTATTAGTCCGATAATAGCTCTGAATGCTTTGCAACTAAGCTGGAAAGAATGCAGAGAAGATATATGAGGATGTTGCCAGGACTCGAGAGCCTGGGCTATAGGGAGAGGTTGGGCAGGCTAGGACTTCATTCCTTGGCGAGCAGGAGGCTGAGAGGTGGTCCTATAGAGGTGTATAAAATGATGAGGGGAATATAAAGTGGGGAAAGCACAGAGTTTTTAATTCAGGATAGGGGAATCTAACTAGAGGGCGTAGGTTTAATGTGAGAGGGGAAAGATTTAATAAGAATCTGAGAGGCAACATTTTTCACACAGCTTTATGGAACGGGCTATCAGAGGAAGTTGTTGAGACAGGTACGATGACAACATTTGAAAAGGTATTTGGACAGGTACGGAGAGAGGAAAGGTTTAGAGGTTTAAACCTATCCAAATACCTTTTCGATGTTGTCATCGTACCTGCCTCAACAACTCCTTTGCTAGCTCGTACAGAGGAATATGGGTCGAACGCAGACAAATTGGATGGTTTCTGTTTAGTTTATTGTCAGGTGTGCCCAGGTCGAGTGAAAAGCTTTTGCTGTGTGTGGGGCAACTTGGTCGCATGGGCAAGTTGGGCAGAAGGGCCTGTTTCTGTGCTGTATGTCACTAAGATTCTAGCTCATACGATAACTTTTATTTGTATACAGCCTTAAAATAATTAAAGATCCCAAGATGCTGAAAAGAAATTTGTCCAGCAAATGTTTCCTGTTAGGACAGATAAACGAAAGCCTGACTAAAGAACTGGGTTGGAACAAAAGCCTTAAAAGAGGAAAAGGAGGAGAGGTTTAAAGTGACAGTTCCAGGCTTTGGGGCCTTGTTCATAAGTGATAGCAGCAGAATTAAGCCATTTGGCCCATCAAGTCTACTCCACCATTCAATCATGGCTGATCTATCTCTCCTTCCTAACCCCATTCTCCTGCCTTCTCCCTCGACACCCATACTAATCAAGAATCCATCTATGCCATAAAAAGATCCATTGACTTGGCCTCCACAGTCTTCTGTGGCAATTAATTCCACAGCTTCACCACCCTCTGACTAAAGAAATTCCTCCTCATCTCCTTCCTAATTCTTTAATTCTTTAATTCTGAGGCCTGTGGTCCTAGACTCTCCCATTGGTAGAAGCATCCCTTCCACACCCACTCTATCCAAGCCTTGTGAAGGCAAGGCGGAGCTGGTAGAGCCTCTGCCTCACAGCCCCAGAGATATGGATTTAATCCTGTTTTCAGACGCTGCCTGTGTGGAGTTTGCACATTCTCCCTGTGTCCTGTGACATGCCAAGACCTGCAGGCAAGTAGGTTAAATGGCCACTATAAATTGCTCCCTAATCTTGTGGGGTGGGTGGAAGGATCTCTGTGTGTGTAGGCGGGGGGGGGGGAGGAGGAGGGGTGTAGACGGGAATGTGAGGTGCAATAAAATCAGTGGGATCAGCGCGAATTGGTCCGCATGAACTCGCGCGATCCCGTGCAGTATATCATTTAAAAGTTGTACACTGCTTGCATGCTCTGTGACGCTATGGCTCTAAGTTGTGAGGAGCTGAAGGGGCGAGAGTTGGAGAAGCCAGGAGCGCTCGGGAAGGTTGCAGTGCAGGGAGCAGAGGAACTGTGCCGTGGTTTGAAAGCTACGGTGTTAACCTCCCTCACTATAGAAGGGATCTACAGAATGCACTGCAGCCCGCATCATCAAAGACCCACACCAACCGGGCCAAGCTCTCAACTTATTCATACCATCAGGAAGAAGATATAGGAGTCTAAAAATCGGAACTACCAGGTTCAAGGACAGCTTCTCCCCTACAGCCGTCAGGTTCCTGAACATGACACAACTCCAACCTCATAAATTCATAAGATATAGGAGTAGAATGAGGCCATTCGGCACAACATGTCTACACTACCATTCAATCGTGGCTGATCTAACTTTCCCTCGCAACCCATTCTCCTGCCTTCTCTCCACAACCCCTGACATCTCCGAGCTGTGGTTGCACGAAGGACCTTGGATTGCGCTAACATCATGGTTATTACTTTATTGAATTTTTGTTAATGATAAATTATCTGTGTGTGTTACGTGTCAGGGCTGTTATGCTGCTGCAAGTAAGAATTTCATTGTTCCCTTGTTCAAACATATGACAATGAAACACTCTTAATTAAAAACAAAATGATTTGCAAGTCTGGATTAAATTCCATCCCTAACGATGCAGTTCCAGTTCTTGTTCCACAGCAGTTTTGATGCAAGTTATGCCAATCGACCGTGATACCAATCAATTGTTTCATTTGCTTCTTGCCTTGTCTAACATGTTCTGCTACGGAGTGAATCCTGCAGGCAGTGTGGGGTTTTGCCTCGATGTAGTTACGAGACGAGAGGTTAGTGAAGTTTAGAGATACAGCGCGGAAACAGGCCCTTCGGCCCACCGAGTCCGTCCCCACCAGCGATCCTCCTCCGTTCACTAGTTCTATTCTACACACCAGGGCAATTTACAGAAGACAAATCACCAAGAGACCTGCACGTCTTAGGGATGTGGGAGGAAACCGGAGCACCCGCGGGGAAAACCCACGCGGTCACAGGGAGAACGTACAAACAGGGAGAACGTACTGCTGTCCCACTGTGCCACCCCTATGAGTGTTTAATCATCATATGGCCCATTAATGAAACAATGAAATATTTCCTTGCTGCAGTGTGACAGGCTCTTAAATGCAATAACACATGAATATATAATAATTAATCATACAATAGCTTAATAACTGTAATACTAGGAGACTATAATAGTGTAAAACCAAAGTCTGCGTTGCAACCAAAGACACAGTCCACTGGTGGATCACAGTTGCTGAGGCTAGTGTTGCTCAGTGCTCAAGAGACTGATGGTTGCTGGGAATATGCTCCTGTTCCTTCTGAAAGGCCTGGATGTGGGGAGGATGTTTCCACTGGTGGGAGAGTCTAGGACCAGAGGCCACAAACCTTAGAATAAAAGGACATACCTTTAAAAAAAGGAGATGAGAAGGAATTTCTTTGGTCAGAGGGCGGTGAATCTGTGGAATTCGTTGCAACAGAAGGTTGTGGAGGCCGTCAATGGATATTTATAAAGCAGAGATAGATAGATTCTTAATTAGTACAGGTGTCAGGGGCTAGGGGGAGAAGGCAGGAGAATGGGGTTGAGAGGAAAGATAGATCAGCCATGATTGAATGGCGGAGTAGACTTGATGGGCCGAATGGCCTAATTCTGCTCCAATAACCTATGAACGTATTTCCCATGGTAGCAGCAAGATGAGAACGTGGCCAGGGTGATGTGCATCTTTCATGACATTAGCTGCCCTGTTGAGGAAACTACAGTTATAGATCCCTCGATGGGGGCGCGGTCAATACCTGTGCAGGACCGGACAGTGTCCACCACTTTGTGTAGTCTCCTTCACACCTGGACGTTCGTGTTTCCGCGCCATGCCAAGATGCACCCCGCCAGCCTTCCCTACCCCTGTAGTTAATTGTTAGTAGTTGTGAGTTAAAATGGATAAATAACCTGTAGCTCTTCACCACTCTAATGTAAAGTGCAACTGATAAGCCTTTGTTGTGTAGGATGTGGCCTTGCACAGAACAAGCGGGTGATTATTTTCTCATGAACATGTGCAAGACGTGCTCGGATCATCACACCATCTTAAAAAAAGAGATGTAGAGTGTGTTTAACATGGAAATGTACCAGGCACGTGCCGTCAGGGTAGGCAAGGTAGGCAGTGCCTACCCTGACTAAAATTATAACATTGTAATTATTTTATATATGTATAATATATATAAAACATATATAAAATGGTCATAAATAGTAAAGGCACGGGAGAAATATGCCTCCCTAAGAGATCGATATCTTAGGGAAGCATAATTCTCCCGTGCCTTTCACCAGCAGTACGTTTTAAACGCGGAGGTATGTGGTACTCGCGTGCCGTCGACGCTGCTTCAAGGCATCAGTGGGAACGGTCCGTAAAGGCAGCTGGAACTGCCTCTACACTGTGAACTGTGTGCATGTGCTGCGTTGCGCACTGTGCACGCGCACCAGCCTACTGCGCGTGCGCAGGTTTCTTAGCGGGATTTTCAAAGATGGATAGTGATTAACTGAAGAGTTTCTCGAAGCACACGTACGGATATTTTTGCTGCAAACAAAGAGAGAAGAATGGATTCTGTGCACAAATAATATGGTAAGTAAATTTATTTGAGCTATGTGTTTTTAAATTCTTTATTAAGAGATCGGACCTATTGAAGACAAATTACTTGATAAAAGTTGAGAGAACAATCTGCGCGGTTTGCACGATTTAAAAAAAAAAGCCGAATGACAGTTCACCGGGGAGGGAACAATGTGCGCGTGCGCAGTTTCAAGATTTAAAAAAAAAGCCAACCGACAGCTCACTGGCGAGAGAATAATCTGCGCATGCGTGGTTTTCAAGATTTTTAAAAGCCACTGCCGACCCTGGCTGATTACTCACGGCACGTGCCTGAAATGTAGTGACAGGGAGAACGTACTAACTCCGTACAGACAGCACCTGTAGCCAGGTTCCAACACGGGTCTCTGGCGATGTACGAGTTGCTGCCGTACAGCGCCAGGGACCCAGGTTCGATCCTGACTACTCGTGCTGTTTGTATGGAGTTTGCACGTATGACTACGGGTGCTGTCTGTACGAGGTTGTTTACATTCTCCCTGTGACCGCTTGGGTTTTCTCCGGGTGCTCTGGTTTCCCTCATACTCCAGACGTACATGTTTGTAGGTTAATTGGTTTTGGTAAAATTGTAAATTGTCCCTAGTGTGCACGGTAGTGCTAGTGTACGGGGATCGCTGGTCGGCGCGGACACGGTGGGCCGAAGGGCCTATTTCCGCGCTGCACCTTTGGTTGCCAACAGTCCCGTATTAGCCGGGATATCCCGTATATTGAGCTAAATTGGTTTATCCCATACGGGACCGCCCTTGCACCGTATTTGACCGCTACTACTCGGGTCGAGGGGACTGTTGGGTCGGAGCGCCGCGTCCGGCCTGGCTCACCCGTCCCAACGTAGTGCAGCCCATGGAGTGCAGCAGCAGTGTCTCGCCCGTGGCCCCGTTGGTCGGCAGCCTGGCCAGCTGTCCGACCTTCGGACCTTCCCTTACCGCCAACACCACCACCCCTCCTTGTCATGGCTGATCATCTCTCTTGGCTGATCATTGGTACATGAGTTGGACGGGGTGCCCGACGTCACACGCAAAGCCCAGCGCCCGGGCCAAAACTCCTCAGCTGGCCCGCCGGCTGGGCTTTGCGTGCAGTCCAGCACCCGGTCCAACATCATTCACCCAGCCACAGCCGAGTTGTTATCGAATTGCCATCGGGAATTCGTCCCTTATTTTGACCTTTTGTCCCTTATTTGGGAGTGAGAGAGTTGGCAACCCCTCTAAACTAAACCCAAACTATACTCATATGGTCAGGGCATGTATTTGTTCTCACCATCTCTCCAACACACACGCACCATCTCTCTCTTAATACTGCAAGAACTCCCCTGTTTCCCTTGCCATTTTTTTTCCACTTCATCCTCTTTATTTGCAGAATTGTTTTAACAAAAGCAACTGAATGGCAGTGTTAGGGAGGCAGAGAAAATGTTCCCATTAGCACCATTAATTGAAGGTTTCAGATTTATACTGTGGGGATGGGAGCGGGGTGGTGGGGGGGGGGGGGGTATTTGGGAGGCTGGAGGGGGGGGAAGGCAAGTTATTATAACCTAAACTCAGCTGACACAACTCTGCCAACCAATCAACACCACACATAGGCTGACAGGGAGCGAACTGCTTCTTAATGAAAATATAGATCGCAGCACTGAAAGACACAAAAGCCAATTACTCACATAAATGTAATCATGTGTGTCATTATAAAACAAATAATTTTGCAAAATCATTTTCAAATGCCTATTTTCTGGGTTTGTGGAGGAGAATATAACTATCTTCAGCCTGTGTTTTTAAAATATTTATAGTCAGAATCGTTCTCTCGTAAAGTGGAAATATCAGTCGAGAGAGCATAACTTTATGGTGAGAGGGCAAAGTTTAAAGGAGATACTTTAGGACAAGTTTTATGTGTAGACAGAGGGTGGTGGGTGCCTGGAACGCACTGCCAGAGTTGGAGGTGAAGGCAAATACAAAAGTGGTGTTTAAGAGGCTTTTCGATAGACACAGACTTTCCTTCAGGGTTGGGGAGTCTAAAATTAGAGGGCATAGGTTTAAGGCGAGAGGGGAAAGATGTAAGGGAAAGCTGAGGGACAGGTTTTTCACACACAGTGGGTGGTGAGTATATAGAACAAACTTCTGGAGGCAGTAGTTGAGGGAGGTACAAAAGACACCTGTGCAAATACATGGATAGGAAAGGTTTGTAGGGAAATGGGCCAAACGCAGGCAACTGGAATTAGCTCGGTCAATGAATTTGGTCGGCATGAATGAGTGGGCCGAATGGCCTCTTTCCATGCTGCATAGCTTTGTAACTCCGCTGACTGGTTAGCACGCAACAAAATATTTTCACTGTACCTCAGCACACGTGACAATAAACTCAACTAAACTAAACTAACCCAGAGGGTTCAGCAGTATCCTTGGAGAGAAATGGACAAATGATGCTTCAGGTCAAGACCCGTCTTGCGCAGAAGGAGCCTGATACCAAGAGAACCTGAAGACGAGGAAGAACCTAAGGGAGTGTCCCGACCCGAAACGTCATCTGGCCATCTGGCCCACAGATGATGCCTGACCCCTTGAGTTCCTCCACCGTTTAGTTCTTTGTTCAATATTCCAGTATCTGGAATCTTCCCCCGTCCCTGTGATATTACCAATTGTGCATTCAGCCATTGTGTGATCAATGCACACAGGGTTGTTAGTGAAAATAGTCAACTTGCCGTAACCCACAGGAATAACCAGTGCTCCACTTGCTCTGTGACGTCTTTCATGGAACTTGCCCCAAAGGTAGTGCACTCTGGCTAGCAGGCAGAATGTAGAAGCAAGGAACTGCGGATGCTGGTTTATGTGTTCGGTTTGGATTAGTTTAACTTGCCACTAACTGGGCTTTATTATAACCTGAATCTGTAGAGTTCGACTCAAAGGATGAACCTCAACTCATGCAGAAGTGGTTTAGACTGGTGATGGAGAAGAACGTACTGGTTTGCTACGAAGCCCAAATGATGATATTGTGAGTATTCAATACAGGGGTCAAATGTGTTTAATTGCCTGACCCGCTGAGTGCTTCCAGCATTTTCTCTTTTTATCTGAAGAAGGGTCTCGACCCGAAACGTCGCCTATCTCCTTCGCTCCTTAGATGCTGCTGCACCCGCTGAGTTTCTCCAGCTTTTTGTGTACCCTCGATTCTCCAGCATCTGCAGTTCCTTCTTTAACATTTTCTCTTTTTATTTTGTTTTTCACAATGTCACTTTAGTATAGTTCAGAGATACAGCGCGGAAACAGGCCCTTCGGCCCACCAGGTCCGCGCCGACCAGTGATCACCCCCTACACTAACACTATTCTACACACACCATTCACAATTTTAGCCAATTAGCCTTCAAACCTGTGCGTCTGTGGGAGGAAACCGAAGCTGCTGGAGAAAACCCACGCGGTCACGGGGAGAACGTAGAAACTGGCCATCGTGACATTTGCAAAACTTGTTAATTGATTTCAAACATGCTGTAGATTATGAAGTGTAAGTTTAACTCTCCAATTGTAATCAAGATATTGCTTTCTCGTATGTACCATGGATATTAAACTGTATATCAATATTATATAGATTATGGATATCACAGTTGTAATCAAGATAACATTCGTAGAGCTGTACATCACGGGAACAGGCCGTTTGGCCCATCTTGCTCATGCTAACCAAGTTGACATACTCGACGTGTCCCATTGCCTCTTTTTTGGCCCACATCACTCTAAACTCTTCCTATCCATATATCTGTCCAATTGTCTTTTAAAAGTCGTAATTGTATTCACTTCTATTGCTTCCTCTGGCAGTTTGTTCCAGATGCAGACAACCCTCTAAGTGAAAAAAGTCAAGAGTGCTTTATTGTCATATGTCCAGATAGAACAATGAAATTCTTACCTGCAGCGGCACAACAGAATATGTAAAGATAGTACACTGTAAACAATATAATATACGAGAAAAAAAGTTCAGTGTGTGTGCACGCACATACTCACGCGGGCACACACACACACACATATATACACACACACACATACGTACACATTAAAAAAAATATGGAGATGTCGGAGACCTTACATTTGGAAAGAACTAGACTTGTCCTAATTGACAAACAAGAATTATTTGCTCGAATATGGGCTACATTTATTTACTTTTTGAAAGGGTAAATTGGTCCGGCACGGAAACCTGACTGAAGCTTGAACCCAGGATTAGATGAATAATTATGTTTTATAATCTACGGTCCTATCTCCAAAGTTGTAATATTGGTAAATTATTCTGTTCTATTTAAAGGTGTTTTTTTTTTTCATTCTCCCTTCCTGTCGATAAAAACAAAAAAACCCCAAATAGAAGCAGAATTAATATACAATTGATAAATGAGGACCCCTTTTACTTTGATGGTTGGAATCCCATCTATTAACAATATGTAATTAAAAAAACAAATAAACAATAATAACAATAATAGCTTATGTAATTCAGAGCTTATTGCAGGTTGTAGTGTTTAAAAGGCTGCCCCTCAGCCTATACTCTCTAGTTTTAGAATACTCTTTATATTTGGACATTAGAGACACAGTACAAAAGCAGGCCCTTCGGCGCACTGGGCCCGTGCTGACCAGGATCATCCCGTACACAAACACTCTCTTCCACACTCCTGCACTCCAGGGAAACCAATCCCTTCTCCAATGGGAATTACCAATGGGAAGTATTCATTTAAGTCCTCATCCATCCTGAACAGACTTTAATCTATGGACTAATCCTGCCTTTTCCCATAACGACGCTCTCATTCCGGATTGTTACTGTTGGGGTAATCCAGGCGGGAGGATGTATTCGTGTGCGGGCGGTTAACAGATTGGCAACATTCCCATTCCTTCCCCTTTGTGTTTTCCCAGTGCCCGGGAGCTGGAGCTGGAAGATCACCAGAGCCGGCTGCAGCAGCTGCTCCGCAGTCGGATGGCGGTGGAAGGTGAGGGGGGGGGGGGGGCTTGTGACTGGTCTTAATTAAATCACTCTGCTTTGGGGGCTTGTAATTAACAGCAACCAACTGCTGGCTTTTCCTGCCGGCATTTAATTAAATAATCGTCTACTAGTCGTCTCCCTAATCCCCAGGAATAATTGGCGAGCAGGTGAAACAGTGCAGGTATGATCAGCAACACCACATTGGCAGCTGATGAGATTCAAAGTTACGCCAATCGACGCGAAACACTCCCACAGCACCTCCCTAATCCAGGATCCTTACAGTTCAGTTTATTGTCATGTGTACTGAGGTACAGTGAAAAGCTTTTTTTTGCCTGTCCCACTTTCACGACCTAATTCACGACCTCTGCCGAGTTTGCCCTTGACTCATACTCGCAGCATGGTCGTCACGAGGTCGTAGGTAGGTCGTGATGCTAGTTGTATTTGGCTCGTGGCATCAAATAGCCGTTTGTCTAGCCTGTTGAAAAATGTCCACGAGTAAAAAAGGTCGTGCATTAGGGGGCAGGCCCTTAACTAGTCAGCAGAAAGTCAATACATGATTACAATCGATCCATTTACAGTGTATAGACAGATACATGATAAAGGGAATAATGTTTAGTGCAAGGTAAAGCCAGCAAAGTTTGGTCAAGGTGAGAGTAGGAAATGCTGCTGTAGGAATACAGTTCTAAGAGTGTGGGGCGATTGTCCTGCGAGTTTGTAGATCTGCTTCTGTGGCTAGCAGGCAAATAGTCGCCTGGGTTGGGAAGTATCTCACCATCCTGACTTGGAGATGTCCCTTCATTAGCACTGAGTCTAAATCCTGGAACTCCCCTCCCTACGATACAGTGGGACCACCTTCACCAGAAGGTCGGCAGCGGTTCCAGAAGGCAGCTCGTCCCACCTTCCCAAGGGCACATTCGGATGGGCCATAAACTCACAGCTCTATAGGGGTGGTGTGTGTCTTTGGTGATACTGCCTGCTTTTTTTGAGGCAGTGCCTCCTATCGATCCCTTCGACGGTGAGGAAGTCAGCACCTGTGATGGACCGGGCAGCACCCACCACCCTCCGTTTAGCTTAGTTTAGAGATACAGCTCGGAAACAGGCCCTTCGGCCCATTGAGTCTGCGCCGACCAGCGCTCCCTGCACATTAACACTATTCTACATACACGAGGGACAATGTAGAATTAAACCAAGCCACTAAATCTACAAACCTGTACGTCATTGGAGCGTGGGAGGAAGCCGGAGCCCCCGGAGAAATCCCACGTGGTCACAGGGAGAACGTACAAGACAGCACCTGTAGTTGGGATCGAACCGGGGTCTCTGGCGCAGTAAGGCAGCATCTCTACCGCCCCACCACTGTGCCGCCCTCTGTTGTCTCCTTTACTCCTGGGTGCTTGAGTTGTCGATTCGGGTTCTGCCTGAAATACTGGTCCCAGAGATCTAATAACCTCAGCTTTGAAACGATCCTGTTGGGGGGGCACGGTGGCGCAGCGGTAGAGTTACAGCACTTACAGCGCCAGAGACCCAGGTTCGATCCTGACTACGGGTGCTGTCTGTACGGAATTTGTACAGTTACCCCACCCCCCCCCCGACCGTGTGGGTTTTCTCCAACATCTTTGGTTTCCTCCCACATTCCAGAGACGTACAGGTTTGAAGGCTAATTGGCTTGGTATGAATGTAGATTGTCCCTGTAAGTGCAGGATAGTGTGAGTAGGTGGGAGGGTCGCTGGTCGGTGCGGACTCGGTGGGCTGAAGGGCCTGTTCCTGTGCAGCACTCTCATGGGAGCGGCACTAGGACCAAAGCCCTGGCGCCAGGAATCCCGGAGAAAACCCACGCAGGTCACGGGGACAACGTACAAACTCCATACAGACAGATCCAGGATCGAGCCCGGGTCTCTGGCACTGTAAGGCTGCAACTCTACCGCTGCGCCACTGAGCCGGGCCGCCCTGTTGCCTGTTTATTGTCCAACTTCACTCGCGTTGGTTCACCGTCTGGTTTCTCTCGTTCCCTGGACAGATTGCCGGAAAACCGAGAAGGAGCTTGCTGAGGAGAAGCAGATCCTGAACGAGATGTTGGAGGTGATAGAACAGAGAGACAAGTTGGTGGCACTACTGGAGGAGCAGAGGCAGCAGGAGAAGGAAGAGAACCGAGACTTGGAGAGCTGGATGTTGGCCAGAGGCTACAAGTTCAACTGGTCCTGAGTCCCACCACTCACACACGCTCCATAAATGGATTACGCCAGAAAACTCCAGGAGAAGCAGCACCAGTGGAGGAGGAGGGGGGGGGGGAAGTGGGGGGAGTCTTTTTAACCAAAGCCACCTGTTGAGAGGAGGCAGGAACATTGAGACTGCAACTCCCTCTATTTGTTTAGTTTTTAGTTTAGTTCACTTTAGAGATACAGCAGGGAAACAGGCCCTTCGGCCCACCAGGTCCGTGCCGCCCAGCGATCCCCATACACTGCCACTTTTGTAAATAACCTCATTCTGCCCCTGGAACTTAAGAACTTATATGGATCAAGTGCAGGCCGGGGTGATTAGTTTAACCTGGCATCATGTACGCTGCAGACATTGTGGGCCGAAGGGTCTGAACTCCTGCTGTACTGTTGTAGGTACCAAGAGTGGGATTGGTGGAGGGTGGTTGGACTAGCTCGAGAATAGCTCTCTCAACACCCATATAAAATCGAGTAGGGGCTCCTGTAACATTTCCTTATTGGCAGTGAAATTAGGTTAAAGTCACCCTCTTATCAAGTCCCTTGGGATTTGAGAATCATCTGACAGAGATTCTCCAGTTTCATTAATTGCTGAGTCTGCCTTGGGGCAGCGGTCCCAGGTGATAAGTTATTCTTGTCTTGCTATTTCTGTGCACCCTCTATTGTTGGCGTATTATGGTTCGGTGAAAGACTCACTTCTGGGTCTCTGATCAGTCACAACATACAAGCCTCCTGGGTATTTAATTGTCATCAGTACCGGCAATTGAACAATGAAATTCCAACTCGCTGCAGCTCAACAGGGCTCATTAATGCAAAAGCACGCAGATAATTATATAATAATCAATAATGCAACGGATTAATATCTGGGCGGCACGGTGGCGCAGCGGTAGAGTTGCTGCCTTGCAGCGCCAGTGACCCGGGTTCGGTCCTGACTCCGGGTGCTGTCTGTACGGAGCGTGCACCTTCTCCACCTGTGACCACGTGGGTTTTCTCCGGTTGCTCCGGCTTCCTCCCACACTCCAAAGATGTTAAGGGTTGTCGGTTAATTGGCTTTGGTAAAGATTGCAAATTGTCCCAAGTGTGTAGGATAGTGTTAGTGTACGGGGATCGCCGGTCGGCGCAGACTTGGTGGGCTGAAGGGCCGGTTTCTGCACTGTATCTCAACTAAACTAAATAGTAATACTGTGTAACCATAATAGTGCAAAACCTAACCCAATGCACTGTCCCTGGAAGATGATAGCTGCTGAGGTTAGTGTTGTGCACTGCTCAAGAGCCTGATGGGTGCTGGGAAGAATCTAGCCTTGCACCTGAGTCTGAGTCTGAGTTGAGTTTATTGTCAGGTGTACTGAGGTACAGTGAAAAGCTTTTGTTGCGTGCTAACCAGTCAATGGAAAGACAATACATGATTACAATCAAGCTGCCCACAGTGTACAGATACAGGATAAGGGGAATAACGTGAATAATGTTTAGTGCAGGGGCTCACAGTTTTCATGCCCCTGTGCCTGCTACCTTATCGTAACAGTCAAGTGACGAGTGTGGCCAGGGTGGGGTGGGTTTTTGATGATATTCGCTGCCTTTTTGAGGCAGTGCCTCCTATAGATCAGGTCAATGGTGGGGAGGTCTGGCAGTGCCTCTGTGGGCTATGACCTAGGGGACCCCGCCGAGCCGGCCCCTGCTTGTCCCCTGAAGACCAGACACTGGGAGGACGGAGCCGGTGACAATGGCGGACGCGACGGGCGTGGAGAGGGGAGGAAACTGGGGTCCTCGAGGCTGGCTGTAGGGGGCGCCCCCAGGGAACAAAGGTGGACGGGTGAGGAGGGGGGGCATCGGTTCACTGACGTCTAAGGAAGGCGATGGCTGGAGGCCTGCAGCAGCCTGGGGCTCGCCAGGAACAGGCACCACTCATGACAACCTGAGATGCCAACCCTAAATTTAGTTCACAGTAACATTCAACCCATTTGTCCGTAACAAATGGGGGTAAATGCATTTCTCTCCGTAACATACTCACTTGGGGTTGTTGCCGGCGGCTATGCGCCTGCGCACTGGTGCAGATCAGCGGGCTGCCGGCGGGCAGGTGCGGCACATGCGCACTTGGCAAGGTTGCCGGCGGGTCTGCGCCTGCGCACTGGGTGGGGGTGGGGGTGGGGGGGAGGCCCGGTGATGGGGCTGCCGCGAGCGGCCGGCTGGCGGCAAGAAAGTGCCGCTGATCGCGCGGGCCGGCGCCGCCCGGGCTCTGGGCCGGGCGTGGCTGCGAGCTGCCGGGCTGGCAAACCGGGGGCACATGGCGCCGGCGTTCACCACGGGAGGAATACCAGCGCGGCGGTGTTCTGTAACAGCATGTTTGGCTGCCGGAACACCGTAAAAAGGTTATTTCGCCGGGACAAAATACGGCGAATCCGGGAAACTTGGCATCTCTGGACAACTAGAGCGCGGACTGGACATTGAAAATGACACCAAAACAAGGCGCATTTTGCATGAGGGATTAGTGGACTGTGACTGTACGCTTGCTAATCGGCGATGAGCTTGGGAGTGGCAATACTCTACTGGACTGTTTGTCAGAAAATAGTTTCACTGTGTGTTTTGCATTTTGCACACGTTTCAATAAAAGCGCCATTGAACCATTGGTTATGCCTCACACAACCCCGCTGAAAGTTACTTCTGGCTGTGATCATTCTGCTGCTGCTTGGATATTGACCTCCGATTCGTACCATTCCACACTGACGCTACACCAGTGTCCCGTTGGATGCAGAGCTTCATGCTACACCCCTGCTGATCCCCACTGCCTCCGACGGAATCCGTGCAATTCTTGGCCACAGAAGGCTGTGGAGGCAAAGTCAGTGGATATACTTAAGGCTGAGATAGATAGATTCTTGATTTGTACGGGTGTCAGAGGCTATGGGGAGAAGGCAGGAGAATGGGGTTAGGAGGGAGAGATAGATCAGCCATGATTGAATGGCGGAGTAGACTCGATGGGCCGAATGGCCTAATCCTACTATCACTTATGATCTTAAGCCTCCACAGTTGCTTGTCTATCCAGCTACTTTGCCACCCGAGTTGTCGTACTAGTCCCACGCCCCCTCCACTCAGAAGCAGCCTGCTCTGTATAAATTGATTCTCTCCTCCAGCGGCAGAGTGGGACAGCGGGAGTGCGAAGAGCCCCTAATGTACAGAGCGGCAGGGTGTCGCAGCTGCAGAGTTGCTGCCTTACAGCGCTTCTATGCACAGAATTTGTCCGTTCTCCCCGTGACCTGCGTGGGTTTTCTCTGAGATCTTCGGTTTCCTCCCGCACTCCAAAGACGTACAGGTTTGTAGGCTAATTGGCTTGGTGTGAGATGTAAATTGTCCCTAATGCGTGTAGGATGGTGTTAGTGTTCGCGGGTTGCTGGCCGGTGCGGACTCGGTGGGCCGCAGAGCCTGTTTCCACGCTGTATCTAGAAAACTAAAACTACAGGGAGTGAATGCGAAGGCAGGATAACGTGGGACCAGTGTGAACGGATGATCGATGGTCGGCATGGATTTAGTGGGCCGTAGCGTCTGTTTCTTTGCTGTAACTCTCAAATAATAAGTAGAAATAAAATTAAAAACGGAAACTTTCCCTCTCCTGTTTCTGTATTTCGAACACTGGAGGGGAGACTGTAAGAAACTTTACCCCTTATCAGCGGTGAATAAAACTGGAGGACGTAGATATAGAGTAAGGGGGGGGGGAGATTGGAGAAGGACTTGTTTCACCCCGAGACTGGTGAGTACTTGGAACACATTGCTAGAGAGAGTGGTGGAAGCAGAGATGCCAACAGCACCTGAGGTTTCTACACAGACTAGAGGTAGAGAGGATGTTTCCACTAGTGGGAGAGTCCAGGACCAGAGGGCACAGCCCCAGGATAAAAGGGCGCACCTTTAGAATGGAGATGAGGAGGAATTTCTTTAGCCAGAGGGAGTGGGGGGGAGGGAGGGGGGGGGGAGGGGGGGTGTGAATCTGTGGAATTCTTTGCCACAGTCGGCAGTGGAGGATAGCGCTACTGTACGGAGTGACGACTGGTCAGCGTGAGCTGAAAGGCCTGTTTCCACGCTGTATCTCTAAAGCCTAAAGACAGGTTTGGAGAAAATTGGGCCAAATGCGGACATTTTAGTTGTTATGGACAAGTTGGACCCAAGGACCGGTTTCCATGTTGTGTCATTCGAGGGACACTGTCATGATGGTGCACAGTACACTGGGCCACACCCATTATCCTGCATTTGGCCAATATACAACCCCATAAACAACCCGGTGAATCCCCTCTGCTCTCCCCAGCCCAACTCCTTGGAAGTTTAATTTAAGCAGGATAGGGTACTCTGCGCTATTATTCTTTGCTTATTCGTTTTTCTTATATATAGCAAACTCTTTTGTTGTATGTTATGGTTTTTAACAGATGCTTGCCTATCTGTGTGCTGCTGCAAGTAACTATTACGTTGTTCCCTTTTGGATCATATGACAATCAAATATTCTTGACTCGAGGGCAAACGGAGACTCCCAACGTACAACCTGTCGACATCTAACTGTAACTTCGGAGAAGAGAGAGAGAGAGAGTAACAGAGAGACAGGGCCGGTTGGACCAAATCCAATTGCTACCAATTGGGCCCCGCGCCAGAGTAATCTACTCGGGCAGATCTACCCTGGGAGGGGGAAGAAAGGGGTAGAAGGGGAGGGGGTGTGAAGGGGTATGGAGAAGGGGGAGATGGGGTCGTTCCCTCACGGTCCCGGGGCAGCGCTCCCACCCCTCCAGTCGCCATGCTTCACGCACACAGCCCCAGCTCCACCACTCTCACTCCCCGGGGAGATGCGGCGAACAATACAGGGAGGGCCGGGCCGGGGGTTGGAGCAACGTTTGCAAACCTCGGCCTCAGCTCACACCCGTCCGCCCAGACCCCGGCATCCGCTCCCGCCGCCAGCCCTCTCCTTCCCTTCTCTCCTTCCCTTCTATCCCTCCCTTCCCTTCTATCCCTCCCTTCCCTTCTATCCCTCCCTCCCTTCTCTCCTTCCTCTCTCACACATAACGCACAGACAACTAACCAAAGGGTAGGATGAGGCTGAAGCCCAAAATGTAATGCCCGGACTGTTTTTTCACCAATGGTTTTCCAGGATCTAGTTAATTATTATTGTTTTCATTTCACAGTCGCTAAAACAAGTGGTTTTGTAACTATGTACTTTTCAGAGGTGATCTACACATTTTGTTTGTTATTTGTAGGCTTACATGTATGCAATTTTATATTAAAATGTAACTTAGATCTGTTTGGTCCATTAACTCGCAGGCACTATTTAAGCGCACATTTTGATTACTTTCCATTCTACCCCCTCCCAGGGTATAATAGACTTTATTCGTATTTCTATGATTCTACAGACCTTGGCTGGGAACCTGGGGCTCACCAAAATTGTTCCCAATTGGGCCCCGGCACCTCCCAAGGCCGGTCCTGCAGAGAGAATAACTTTGCACAATTCCCAGTCTGGGGCTGGAGCCGCTGGATTCCAGCAGGTTTCTGGAGATGTGTCAGAAGGAACTGCAGATGCTGGTTTAAACTGAAGATCAGACACAGACACACACACACAACAGCTGGATGGTTCAGGCAGGGGGACTTGTGTTCTGGGCCCGGAGCTGAGCTTGAGTGAGAGTGGCGTTTTGGAGACAGGCTCTCACTGCAAGACTCACTGCAAGACTCCAATGCTGGAATTCGGAACTTGTTGCCAATTCCGTTTCCGTCCACACACTCTAACGTGTGTGTGTATCAGAGCTCAGCTCTCTCCCTCCCTCCCTCGCTCCCACCGGACCAAGGCAAGGCAGTCACCGCCCGACCATGGCCAGCTCCCCGCAGAAATCCCCCTCCACTCCCAAATCCCCCGTCCCCAAATCCCCCTCTTCCAGGAAAGACGAATCGTTCCTGGGGAAACTCGGGGGGACTTTGGCCAGGAGGAAAAAAGCCAAAGAAGGTAAATTAAAGAACAGGATTTTCCGTGCGTTCTTGCAACCGAGGGCGAAATGTTTGCTCTCGTTGGGTTGCGGGGTGGGGGGACAAAGTTTGCAAAAGTTTGCAAAACTCATCGTAAGGTGTGTGCTAAGTTGTGAATCTTGAGTTGCTGTCGAAGGCTTTCCGCTCCGGCTGGGTGTAGCCAGACTGTGTGGAATGTTTTTCCGGTTGTGCCTGTGTGTTTCTCGCTGGCTTCTGAAGTTTTCTTGTGGTTCGAGTCGAAAGTTTTGCGAATTGTTTTGCTGCGACTGATCAAAAGACTGGGGTGGTGGGAGGGGAAGGGTGGGGGGGGTTGTCTGTGGCATGTATGCAAGTCGTTTATTAAAGTGACTTTTCATAAAGTGAACGCTCATTCTTCAGGGTGCTGAGTTCCAAAACTAGCGGGGACACAGGTTTAAGGTGAGAGTTTCGAGATACAGCGCGGAAACAGGCCCTTCGGCCCATCTAGTGATTACCCCCTCCCTGCACTAGCCCTATCCTACACACGAGGGACAATTTACAATTGTTTTCGAAGCCAGTTAACCTACAAACCTGAAGATAGACACAAAATGCTGGAGAAACTCAGTGGGAGGAGCAGCATCTCTGGAGGGAAGGACTGGGTGGCGTTTCGGGTTGAGACCCTTCTTCAGACTGGAGAAAGGGTCTCGACCCGAAACATCACCCATTCCTTTTCTCCAGAGATGCTTCCTGTCCCGCTGAGTTACTCCGGCATTTTTTTTTGTTGTTGTCCATCTTTGGTGAAAACCAGCATCTGCAGTTCATTCCAACACAACCTGCAAACCTGCACGTCTTTGCAGTGTGGGAGGAAACCGGAGCACCTGGAGAAAACCCACGAGGTCACAGGGGGAGCGTACAAACTCCCGTACAGACAGCCCCTGTAGTCAGGATGGAACCCGGGTCTCTGGCGCTGTGAGGCAGCAACTCTACCGCTGTGGCGCCCCACGATGGGAGAGATTTAAGAGGGACCTCGGGGGCAACCTTTGCTTTCAGAGGGTAACTGGAATGAGCTGCCAGAGAAAGTTACAAATACGAGAGCCCTGTCCCACGGTATGAGTTCATTCCAAGACTTCTCCCGAGTTTGCCCTGATTGGAACTCGGAGATTTACGGTAATGGCCGCTCGTCGGTACTCGGGGCTCTCGTGGACATTTTTCATCATGTTGAAAAATCTTCACGAGTCTTCCCGTGCTTGCCTGCCGTTAGCGAGTCTTCCCGAGTACCTGCCGTTAGCGCTAAGAGCCGTCCCCGAGCTCCGACGTACCCGCTACGTTCAATCTCCGTGCTTACCGCGAGTTTGGTTTTTTTTAACTCGGGAGAGCTCTTGGAATGAACTCGTGGGACAGGGCTTTTAACGTATGGATCGGAAGGGTTTGGAGAGGTATGGGCTAAATGCAAGCAAATGAGACTGAAGAGGTCTGTTTCCATGCTGTACAGCTCAATGCCTCTAACAACCCCCCCCCCCCCTGCAGCACGCTCCCATGTGAGGGTAAAGAAAGGGTTCACCCTCTGCTACGAGATTCAGATAAATTTATTGTCGTATAGATAATAGAAGGCAGTGAGATTCCTTGTTCACATGAAGCTTACATGGTATTAAAGAAGGAGCTGCAGATGCTGGAGAATCGAGGGTTACACAAAAGGCTGGAGAAACTCAGCGGGTGCAGCAGCATCTAAGGAGCGAAGGAGATAGGCGACGTTTCGGGACGAGACCCTTCTTTAGACCCTTACAGGGTAAACAGTGGACATACAGTAATGCCTAATGCAATGGAATAGCACTAGCATATCAGACGACATCACTGGAGGACATAGAGAGGTGATGATTCTGGTTGGGCCCTTCTTCAGACTGATTGTGGGGAGGGGGAAAGCTGGGAGGGAGGAGAGGCTGGACAAAGCGTGGCAGGTGGACACAAGCCAGGGTTTTTTCTTCTCCCCGTGTAATCATTCTGAAGACCTGAAAAGTCGCCTCCCCATGTTCTCCGGGGGTGCTGCCTGACCCCGTTGAGTTACTCCAGCACTTTTTGTGCCCTTCCTTGGATTGCTGGTGATGTGGAAGCCCAGGAACTTGACGCTGTTGACCATCTCTTCAGCTGCTCCATCAATGAGGACATAAGATCATGAGACACAGGGCCAGAATTCTGCCATTCCTGACATGCGTAATTCTTGAAAGATCACTAGCAATGCCTCCACTCTCTCAACAGCTACCTCTGACAAGGTGGTGTTCCTCCTCTTGCTTCCTTGGCTCATTAAGGACTAGGTTGTTGTCCTGACACCATGACACAAAGTTCTGGGTCTCTTTGGTGTACCTTGTCTCACTGTTGTTGATTTGGCCGACAATGGAGGTGTCATCAGCGAACTTGAGGTCCAGTAGTTCACTTCGAGATGGATTTCTCCTGCCATTTAATAATTGTACTCTGTTATACAGGTGCGACTCAGTGTTTAGTTTAGTTCAGCTATACAACGGGGAAGCAGCCACTTTGGCCCAACAATTGTCATTGTACCTGCCTCATCTACTTCCTCTGACAACTTGTACCACATACCCTCGCCATGGCCTGGAGCTAAAATGTCCATAATAATAGCCCTGAGAAAACATAGAAACATAGAAACATAAAAATAGGTGCAGGAGTCGGCCATTCGGCCCTTCGAGCCTGCACCGCCATTCAATATGATCAAGGCTGATCATCCAACTCAGTGTCCTGTACCTGCCTTCTCTCCATACCCCCAAATCCCTTTAGCCACAAGGGCCACATCTAAGGGCCTCAACTACCTTCCGTGGCAGAGAATTCCAGAGATTCACCACATCTTGCATTTCAATATAAATGCAAGTTTTGCATACGTAACAAGTTGCGATGTTTAGAGTGCCAAACAGAGTGTTTTTGGCCCTCTGAGGGCTATGAATACAGACCGGGGTAGTCTGAAATAGCCTTGACTGATTTGAGCCTTTCTTTGTGCCTTGTGTATCTTTAATGTTGGGCTTTTCTTTGGTTGAAGATGCTCTGATCAGAATTTCTAGAGAGTCAGGAGTCGAGAGCGTTTAACTGTCATAGACTTTGGAGATACAGTGTGGAAAACAGGTCCTTTGGCCGCTCCAAGTCTGCACTGACCAGCGATCACCCCATACACCAGCACTATCCCACACACTCGGGACAATTTACAATTTTGCCAAAGCTGATTAACCTACAAACCTGTACGTCTTTGGGGTGTGGGAGGAAACCGGAGCAGCCGGAGAAAACCCACGCGGTCACACGGAGACCGTACAAACTCCATACAGACAGCACCTGCAGTCAGGATCAAACTTGGCGCTGTAAGGCAGCTACTCTACCGCTGCACCACACTGCCGCTCTATTAATCACGATGATTAATATTATAGATGAATGACCGTAATATTAGGTAACTATAATAGTGCAAAACCGAGTCCGCAGTGCAAACAAAGACACAGCCCACTGGAGGATCATAGTTGCTGCAGTTAGCGCTGTGCGGTGTTCATGAGCCTGATGGTTGCAGGGAATTATAAGCTGTTGTTGAACCTGGTGGTTTTGGGGCTCCTGTACCTTCTTCCCGGTGTCAGTAGCGAGTTGGGAGCGTGGCCAGGGTGGTGAGGGTCGACGATGATGACATTGGCTGCCTTTTTGAAGCAGCACTTCCTGCAGATCCCATCGGTGACGAGGAGGTCAGTACCTGGTGATGGACCAGGCATTATCCGTCACCCTCTGTTGTCTCATTCATTCCTGGCCGTTCGAGTTACCGAACCAAACCTTGATGCTACCAGTCACTATGCTCACTGCCGTGCACCTGTGAAGTTGGATAGCGTATTCGGCAACGTATAACAAGTTGGGGGTGGTGGGGGCGAGAGTGGGGAGAATGTCCTATCGTTCAGCAGGTTAGACTGTCAACAATAAAGTACAAATTGAATTTTTCTTAATAAACACATTGCGGTGTAGTGTGACAGATGGAGCAGGAATGAAATACACTGTTAAATATATACTAATCTATAATACAAAACTGTAGTACTAGGTAGCCACAATAGATAACAGGTACAGGAATAGACCATTCGGCCCTTCGAGCCAGCACTGCCATTCACTGTAATCATGGTTGATCATCCACAGTCAGGACCTCTATCCTGCCTTCTCCCCATATCCCTATCTTTAAGAGCTCTATCTAACTCTCTCTTCAAAGCATCCAGAGAACTGGCCTAAACTGCCTTTTGAGGCGAAGAATTCCACAGATTCACAACTGTGTGAAAAAGTGTTTCCTCATCTCTGTTCTAAATGGCCTACCCCTTATTCTTAAGCTGTGGCTCCTGGTTCTGGACTCTCCCAACATCGGGAGCATAGTACAAAACCAAAGTCTGCAGTGCAACCAAAGACACAGTCCACAGAAGGGCATAGTTGCCGAGGTTAGTGTTTCACTGTGTTCAAGAGCCTAATGGTTGCTAAGAAGAATCTGATGATACGTGCTTGCAACCTAGTGTATCTTCTGCCCCTTGGGAGAGGGGAGCTGAGGGAATGACCGTGGTGAAAGAGATGCTTTTTGAAGATAGACACTAAGTGCCAGAGTTACTCAGTAGTTCAGGCAGCATCTCTGGAGAAAAAGGATGGGTGGCGTTTCAGGTCTGGACCTTTCTTCAGACTCAATTATCCTTGAATATCCTCGATTTCGTTGGCTGCTTTCCCAAGGCAGCGTAGACGGCAGTCTAAAGCGTAGACGGCAGTCTAAAGCGTAGATGGCGTCCATGGTGGGGAGGCAGTGCGATGGACTGGATTTGTGGCCACAACTCTGCAATTTCCTGCGGTCCTAGGCAGAGCTGTTGCCAAGCTGTGATGCATCCCGATTGGATGCCTTTATGGTGCATCTGTAGAAGTTGGTGAGAGGGATTGGAGATATGCGGCAATTCCTCAGCCTTCTGGGAACGTGAAGGTTTTTTGACTGTAGCGTCACCGTGCTTGAACCAGGCTAATTTGTTAGTGATATTTATTCCTTGTAATGTTATATTTGACCCTCTACACCTCCGCACCATTGATACAGTTTGGAGCTCGTACTCCACCCAGCTTCTTGAAGTGCAATGATCAACTTTTTTGTTTAGTTGACATTGAGGCAAAGACCGTTGCCCTGACTCCACGCTTTGAACCTCTCTATCTCCTTCCTGCACTCCATCTCGCCATTGTTTGAGATCCAGCTCACCACAGTGGTGTCATCTGCAAACTTGTAGACGGAGGTAGAGCAGAATGTGGCTGCACCATTGTTGGTGTACGGGGAGTATAGCGAGGGGCTGAGAACGCATCTTTGCGCGGCACCAGTGGTGAAAGTTATCATGGAGGACGTGTTGTCACCTATCTTCACTGATAGCGGTTCGTGGATCTGGAAGTCAGAGATGGAGTTGCAGAAGGCGGTGAGTCCTAGGTCCCCGAGTTTGGAGATGGGTTTGATAGGGAGTTTGGAGATGAGTTTGGATCTGTGGACGGGACCTTGCTGGCTGGTGAAACCGTTAGATGAGAGCAGTGGCCTCTGCGCCAACGTGAGCTGCACACTGCGCTGAGCGATGCATCGAGCTGCAAGCTGGGTTGCACGCAGGAGACTGCACGGAGACCACACTGGGACAGGACAAGCCCGGTGCAGGTAGCCACTCGATGGAAGATGACCTGCGGTATCTCTGACCCTTTGCCTAAGAAGCAATTCAACAGGTTGTCTCATGTATAGGTCAGGCTCCGAGGGGTGTGGGCCAAACACTAGCCATGGGACTAGTGGAGATGGGAGATGTTGGTCATTGTGGGTACGTTGGGCTGAAGTGTCTGTTTTCACGCTGTATGACTCTGTCTCGTGTCCAACCCAGGCCACGGCTACTGTTTGTCCTTATCGAGCCCTTCACCTCTTTAAACTTTATATTTATGCCCGTGTCTACCACCTCCTCTGGGAGTACGTTCCATATACCACCGCCCTCTGTGAAAAAGATGCCCCTCATGTCTCCTGTAAATCCTCCCCCTCGCACCCTAAACCTATGCCTTCTATGCCTTGATACCCCTGACCTGGGAAAAAGACTCTGTGCATCCACCCTATCTAATTCCTTCGTGTTAGCGTTCACAAGTTGGATGAGGTCAATGTCCAGCAGTCAGGAGGAGACAGGAAAACCCCTGACACTCTACTCTCAGCTGTCTTCATCGGTGTTAACATCGAACGTGGCACAGTACCGGACAGGAACTAATCCCTTCGGCCCGCAATTATCTCTGCCTAACAAGCTAAACCAATCTCCTCTGTCAGTAGGTAATCCATTCCCTGAATATACACGTGTCGATCTAAAAGCCTCAAACGCCACTATTGTACCTGTCTCCGCCACCACCCCAGGCAGCGTCTCCCTGGCACTAAAACAAAAATCTTATCGCACACATCTCCTTTAAAATGGGTCTAGCAGCATCTCTGGAGAAAATAAATAGGTGACATCTAAGGAATAGGTGTCTAAGGAATTTTGTGTCTTCCGTGTTAAAAAACGTCTGCAGTTCCTTCTTACACATCTTTAAACTTTGTTCCTTTCATCTTCAAGCTATGCCCTCCAATATTTGCACTCTCCACCCGTGAGAGAAAAAGGTTCTGCCTGTCTATCCGAGACCTCTCATTATTTTAGATACTTCTATCAGGTCACCCCCCCCAGCCTCCGATGCTCCAGAGCTTTGTAAAACCGGCTTTGTAAAAATGTGAGCCGGCCACTTGCTCTGCCTTCCTTTATGCTCTGAAGCCTTGTGAGGTAATTTGTCCTTTTATGGTTGAAAGTTGTGGATATTGAACAGAGATTTAACTCCCCAGGCCGGGAGCGTTCACTTCTGTTGCTGTTCAGTCCTAATAAGGCCTCGGTGACATCAGCTCTTGCCCTTGGCTTCCTCGTCAAACTGAATTGAAAGTTCAGCTGGCAATCCAGGAGTGTTCCAGAGGGAGGCCAAAGCAATGGAACCGGCAAAGTAAATCGGAGCAAACTTGGGTTCCGAGAGATGCAGATGCCGGAGACTTGAGCACCACACAGTGCTGACGGAATTTGAGTCTGAAGACGGCTCTTGGCCCGAAAGGTCACCCATTCCTTCTCTCCAGAGATGCTGCCTGTCCCGCTGAGTTACTCCAGCGTGTTGTGTCTATCTTCGGTGCAAACCAGCGTCTGCAGTTCCTTCCTACACAGTGCTGATGGACCTCAGTGGGTTATAGAGACGAGCAGCAAGGAAACAGGACCTTTGGCCCTGTCAATGAAAACGCCCCATCTACCCTGGTCCCACCTGCCCCCATCCCTCTAAACCTTTCCCATCTAATTCCAATTGTCCCTTAGATGCTGTTATAGTATTAATCATAGTATTCCCTTCTTCAGACTGATTGGAGTAGGAGGGAAAGGTTGTCCCACTCCCACCCCTCTTTTTCAGCTTACTCCAATCAGTGTAAATAAAAGTCCCGTCCAGAAACGTCACCTGTCCATTCCCTGCAGGGATGCAACGTGAGTTCAGTTCTGTTGAGAGGTAACAAATCCTAACAGTGGCGTTCTGTTAAATGGGCTGCACTGAATGAATTGGCTGCACTCCAACTTCAGGAACAATGTACATGAACATGTCCCTGGAGTATTGAGTGCACTGATCCGGGTTTCTGGGAGATTGCAGTAAACCTGGGATTAGAAATCATATTCCGTTTATTTACAAAGTTTTTGGGCACTTGTAGGATTTGGGATTTTAAGCTGGCATGGGCGGAGAGAAGATTTACAGGACTGTTGCCAGTACTCAAGGGCCTGGGCCATAGGGAGAGGTTGGACAGGCTAGGATTTTAAACACAAAAAGCTGGAGTAACTCAGCGGGACAGGCAGCATCTGCGGAGAGAAGGAATGGCTTTTACTTTAATGGGCTAGGATTTTATTCCTTGGAGCGCAGGAGACAGAGGAGCATTTGGTTTAGTTTAGTTTAGAGATACAGCACGGAAACAGGATTCTCAACCCACCGAGTCTGCGCCGACCAGCGGTGTCTGTACACTAACACTATCCTACACACACTAGGGACAATTTACGTTTATACCAAGCCAATTAGCCTACAAACCTGTACATCTTTGGAGTGTGGGAGAAAACCGATCACAGGAAAAACATACAATCTCTGTACAGACCAAACCCGTGGTCAGGATTGAACCCGGGTCTCTGGCATCACCTCTACTCAGTCTTCAAATGTTTACTTTCTTTGAAGATTAAATCTTCTGTATCTGCACGAGCTTCTGAATCTCGAAACTAAACTAAAGATCACATGCATCATACGAGCTGTCTGTATGGAGTTTGTACGTTCTCCCCGTGACCTGTGCTACTTTCTCCAGGATATCCGGTTTCCTCCCACACTCCAAAGATGTACAGGTTTGTAGGTTAATTGGCTTGGCATAATAGTGAATGTGCGGGGGATCACTGGTCAGCGCAGACTTGGTGGGCTGAAGGGCCTGTTTCCTCGCTGTACCTCTAAACACTGTAAACACTGCCCTGTCCATCATCGGCTCTGACCTCCCTACCATCGAGGGGATCTACCACAGTCGCTGCCTCAAAAAGGCTGGCAGTATCATCAAGGACCCACACCATCCTGGCCACACACTCATCTCTCCGCTGCCGTCAGGTAGAAGGTACGGGAGCCTGAAATCTGCAGCGTCTTTCCCACAGCCATCAGACTATTAAACACAACTTCAAACAAATTCTGAACTATAGCAGCCTATTGCATTTTATCTGTTTATTAATGTGTGTGTGTGTATATATATATATATATATATATTCTATGGTTATATGGACACACTGATCTGTTCTGTATTTATACCTACACTATTCTGTTCTGCAGCAAGCAAGAATGTCATTGTCCTATCTGGGACACATGACAATAAACTTTCTTGACTTGACTTGACTCTTGAAACATAGAAACATAGAAAATAGGTGCAGGAGGAGGCCATTCGGCCCTTTGAGCCAGCACCGCCATTCATTGTGATCATGGCTGATCGCCCCCAATCAATAACCCGTGCCTGCCTTCTCCCCATATCCCTTGATTCCACTATCCCCTAGAGCTCTATCTAACTCTCTCTTAAATCCATCCAGTGATTTGGCCTCCACTGCCCTCTGTGGCAGGGAATTCCACAAAATCACAACTCTCTGGGTTAAAAAGTTTTTTCTCACCTCAGTCTTAAATGGCCTCCCCTTTACTCTAAGAATGTGGTCCCTGGTTCTGGACTCGCCCAACATTGGGAACATTTTTCCTGCATCTAGCTTGTCTAATCCTTTTATAATTGTATATGTTTCTATAAGATCCGCCCTCATCCTTCTAAACTCCAGTGAATACAAGCCTAGTCTTTTCAATCTCTCCTCAATGATAGTCCCGCCATCCCAGGGATCAATCTCGTGGACCTACGCTGCACTGCCTCAATCAAGGATGTCCTTCCTCAAATTAGGAGACCAAAACTGTACACAATATTCCAGATGTGGTCTCACCAGAGCCCTATACAACTGCAGAAGAACCTCTTTACTCCTGTACTGAAATCCTCTTGTTTTGAAGGCCAACATTCCATTAGCTTTCTTCACTGCCTGCTGTACCTGCATGCCAACTTTCAGTGACCAATGTACAAGGATGCCCAGGGCTCGCTGTACCTCCCCCTTACCTAACCTACCCCATTGAGATAATAATCTGTTGAACGTTTAGTATATGTTGAACTAACATATGCTAAACTAAAGCACCTTATATTTTACTTAAGCTGCTTACAACCCAGTGGTATGAATATTGATTTCTCTAATTTCAAATAACCCTCTGTCTCCGTCCAATTTCAAATACATTCCCTCTGTCTCCGTCCCTCCCCCACCATGGTCGTCCGACTAGTTTCACTGTTCATGTCCCTTCGTATCACCTCATCCATAGACAACAATGAACCATTGTGGGCTCCAAATTTCCTGGGTTGTCGGTGCCAGCTCCGATTTGTTCTGTGCCTTTTCATTCCTCCTACTTTCCCCCTCCCCTGACTCTCAGTCTGAAGAAGTGTCTCAACCCGAACCGTCACCTATTTCTTTTCTTCGGAGATGCTGCCTGACCCGCTGAGTTACTCCGGCATTTTGCGTCCATGTTCGGTGTAAACCAGCATCTGCAGTTCCTTCCGAAGTATTTAACACACCCTTCACTTTGCGATAAAGTCCATTCAACATAATGGGCAAGGTTCTATTTAACGTTGCGAGGAGCCTCTCTCCTCTCCAACATTCCTCCCCCTCCCCCCCCCCCCCTCCACCCCCCCCCACCCCACCCCCCCCCAATCTCCTCTGTCCGTTTGAGGACTGAGCTCTCAACACTAATTAACGGAACAGCACGGTGGCGCAGAGTGGAGTTGCTGCCTTACAGCGCCACGAACCCGGATTCGATCCTGACTACTGGTGCTGTCTGTATGGAGTTTGCACGTTCTCCTGGTGACCGCGTGGGTTTTTTCCCGAGTGCTTCAGTTTCCTCCCATATTCCAAAGACGTGCAGGTTTGTAGGTTAATTAATCGCTATAAATTGTCCTCAATGTGTAGGGTCATAGAACTAGTGGGAATGGGCGATCGATGCTCAACACAGGCTCGTTGGGCCGAAGGGCCTGTTTCCATGCTGTAAACTAAACTAAACTCTGTCCCAGTCTGGGTTTCCCATCGACACACAGCCGTATGGGATAGTGGGAAAAATGGATACGCTTCACAGTTGACCCCCATTGAGTTGAGCCGTTTGACAGCAGCCCTCCCTCCTCCTGTCTCCTCACTTGTGTGCGATGTGCCTTGCTCTTTGTCAGTTGCCCAGGTCCTGAGTGGATGGAGGCCTTCTCATCTGCGGGGACATCAGTAATCAGATCTCAGTCCCCGCTCAGGCTGTTGGGCGAGCAGGTGAATGTTATTGTTCAGCGGGCATTGAGTCTGAAAGGCCGAAGCTCGGTAACCTTGACAACGTAATTGAATTGAGTTGGAGCAACGCTGGGGGATGTTTTGGAGATACAGCTGTACATCAGCGGATTTCATTTCTGTACAAAATATAATACAAGATAAGAAACAGCACAGTTGTTGGCGCAGCTGGCAGAGTTGCTGCCTCGCAGCGCCAGAGACCTTGGTTCAGTCCTGACCCTGGCTGCGTGCTGCCTGCGTGAAGTTTGCACGTTCTCCCTGTGACCATGTGGGTTTCCTCCAGGTACTCTGGTGTCTTCCCACGGCCCAAAGACGTGCAGGTCTGTTGGTTAATTGGCATCGGTAAATTGCCCAGAATGTGGAGAGAGTGGATGTGAAAGTGGGATAACATTGAACTAGCATGGATGGGTGATTGAAGGTTGGAGTGGGCTGAAGGGCCTGTTTCAATGGTGTATCTTTAAACCTGCCATCAACCTTCTAACTGTTCCTTGCCCTTTACTTGGAACTCTTTATGTGGAACATAGAACAGTACATCACAGGAACAAGTCCTTTGACCCGCGAAACATGATGCCGTTAAACTAATCTTCTCTGCCTGCACATAATTCATATCCTTCCACGTCCTGTATATCCATGTGCCTATCTAAAAGCCTCTTAAATGTGGCTATACTACGTTTGTCCAACATCTCCTTATAACTAATACCCTCCAATCAAGGTAGCATTTGGATAAACCTCTTCTGCACACTGTCCAAAGCCTCCGTCTCCTTCCTGTATTGGGGCAACTGGAAACGAGTAGAACAGTGGCACAGCAGTGGAGTTGCTGCCTTGCAGCGCCAGAGACCCGGGTTCGATCCTGACCGGGTGCTGTCTGTATGGAGTTTGTATGTTCTTGCCCCGTTTTCTCCGCAAAACGGGGCGAGAAACACTCTCCGAAGTCACTACCCTGGACACACCTTCCAATCCCTCAACCACGACCACCAAAAAAGGCAAGGGCAGCAAAGGAGAACCAGCAAATGTGATGTATTTGGAGTTCCAGAAGGTGCCACATAAAAGATTACTGCACAAGGTACGAACACAGAGGGTTGCTGAAAATATATTGGCATGGATAGAGCGATAGTTAACTAATAGAAAATAGTTGAGGTAAAGTTGGTATTGGCTTATTATCATCATGTTTGTTTGCCTACTGTTCACTTAAATCAAATTCGAAATGTTATCCATTCCTTCTCTCCAGAGATGCAGCCTGTTACATTGAGTTACTCCAGCATTTTGTGTCTATCTAAATCAAATCATACAATACATGTACAACAGGAAGTGCCAAGAGAACAAAACCAGGATGCAGAATATAGTGCGGCATCATTATAGCAGTACACTTACTGAGAAAGTGCAGATAAAAAAAGTGCAAGGGCCATGATGAGTTTGGTTGGAAGATCGGCATTACAGTTTAGCTGCAGTGAGATATCCCTTCAGCGTGGGAATGGGGTCGGACGATTAACGTGGTCAACAGTTGGGAGCTCTGGTCAGCCTTGTGGAGCAAGCAAAAACCGTTTGCCTTGTCTGCCTTTGGTTTCCTCACTTGAGATGGGCGTAAGTGTGTAAGATGGTGTGCTGAAGAACAGCCGTCATTTGTCACCAAGGCCCTGGAACCAATGCATGGATCGCTAATTCAACAACAGCGGAACAGAAGATAGACACAAAATGCTGGAGTAACTCAGCGGGTCAGGCAGCATCTCTGGAGAAAATGAACAGGTGACGTTTCGGGTCGAGACCCTTCCTCAGACAGAGAGTCAGGGGAGAGGGAAACTAGAGGAATGAAGAGGTACAGAGTAGACTGAAGCCGGAGAGCAGGAGGAATCACAGATGGCGAGCGGCAAGAGAGGGTGTAGCAGAACTCTTGTCCGAGAGAGGAGGAGAACCTCTTTAAAGTCGGCGTACCTTGACAGTGGAGCAGCCAAAATGTCTTGGAAGGAACGGCAAATGCCGATTTACACCGAAGATAGACACAAAATGCTGGGGGACAAGAAAAAACTCAAAGTGCGGGAATAACTCAGCAGGTCAGGCAATATCCCTGGAGAACATGGATAGGTGACGTTTTGGGTCGGGCCCCTTCTGAAGAAGAATAATGACCCGGAATGTTCTCCTGGGATGGTGCCTGACCTGCTGACCAGCACTTTGTGCCATTTTTTTTGTAAACCAGCATCTGCAGTTTCTGGTTTCAAAGATAAAAAGGTCAAAGGTCATTATCATGCGGCTGTTTGTGAGATCTTGCTGTGCATATTTCATATTGAACAACAGGGCCATATGGCACTTTATAAAGACCTTCACTGGCCGTAGCGAGCTTTACCATGTGTGCGAAAGTGCATAGAATTTACAAGCACTTTTGAAAACAGGGATCGTTAGGAGGAGATTGGTAGACAGGTAGTGGACAAGACTGTGTGGACTTACTTTAGAGTAAAGCCCCTGTCCCACTTAGGAGACCTAAACAGCAACCTCTGGTGACCTTGCCCGCCACCCAAGGTTTCCATGAGGTCACCAGAGGTTTTGGTCACTCTCCCTAATGGTCGAAAGTGGTTTCCGCGTGGCGGAGGCTTCATCTAGGTTGCTGCTATTTTTTCATCATGGTTAAAACCGGCCTCGACTAAAAATAGGTTGCCGTTTAAAAAATAGATAATTTTTTAGTTGCAGGTCTAGTTGAAGCAGGATTTCTTCATAGTTGAGGAAGGTTTTCAACATGTGGTGGGAGGTGGTAGGAGGTTGCCGGTCACCTCCACCTTGATTTATTTTTTTTTGGGTGGCGGACAAGGTCACCAGAGGTTGCTGTTTACGTCTCCTAAGTGGGACAGGGGCTTTAGAGGACAGTGTGGAAAGAAGACCCTCATTGCACAACATGCTACCTACCCAATCTTAGCACCAAACGCTGATGGACTTTGTTTGGTTTGCACTATGTACTTCCGTTTGCATTATAATGGTCTCCTTACCTAGTATTGCTGACAATTTACTGTCCCATTGATTGCTGTGTGTTTGTATCTTGGGCTAATGTACCTGCATGGCTGCTTTAGTTCCTGATGACAATAAAATTGAAGCTGGCAGAGTGATGCAACGGTAGACCTGCTGCCTTACAGCGCCAGAGACCCAGGTTCGGTCCTGACCACGGGTGCTGTCTGTACGGAGTTTGTACGTTCTCCCTGTGACCTCCTGGGTCTTCTCCGGACGCTCCGGTTTCCTCCCACACTCCAAAGACGTGCAGATTTGTAGGTTAATTGGCTTCTGTGAATTGTCCCTAGTGTGTAGGATAATGCTCGTGCACGGGATGTTTGCTGGTCGCCGTGGTCTCGGTGGGACAATGGGCCCGTTGCCATTGCTGTATCTCTGAACTAAACTAAACTTAAAATACTCTTTGACACTCAGCGACTCCTGCATTGTTTGGCCCAGCTACCGTCTACCGTCGGCCCAAACAAGCAGCCTCGCCCTATGCTTCCCAACTCTCTGAATCCCAGAGACTCAGTGTGTCACGCTAAACTATCCATCCATCCTCTTCTGAGGAAAGTGCGGCCACGAGCCAGCGTAGTGAAGGTCCCGATCGATGTGGCGTGGGCGTGAGGGACGGGAAGCTACTCTCCGCGATGTTACCCAGGACTAACTCTGCCGAAGCTGCTATGAGAACTCCTGTCTCCCAATTTTGCACGTTAAACATGAATCACCAGCCGTTCTTCGAGGTTGATAAGTGTGGATTATTGAGTTTGAGAGCGAGGGGTTGAGCGGATTGGTCGGTTATTGGTCTGTATCATCTCTATCAATTAAATGTGTAATGACTCGTGTCAGGGCAGTTGCCATGTTCAAAGTAATGGGATTAGACCCTCTCGCTATTTTATGGCATCTGTTAAAAACCAAGTAAGAGCTCCTGTAGCAGATTGAGTCAGAGTAGTACAGCACTGACACTGGTCCTTATGGGCCTGTCCCACATAGGTGACTACAGGAGGCTATGCGGTTGCCAGGGTGTCACCTGTATGGTCGTGAGTAGCCTTCTCAGTGGCCCAAAGAGTTCTAGCGTGTGTTGTAGTTGTAGGGTTTGACGCCAAATGAGCGTAGCTTGACGTAGGTCCTGGCGTGGGTTGTCGCCAGGATGTCGTAGGTTGTCACCGGTGCTGTCTTCGGTGAATTTCAGTGTCATATTCGCCGGCAGTCGCCTAAAAAATTGCCTAAGTGGAACAGGCCCATTAGTCCAGCGGCACGGTGGCGCAGCGGTAGAGTTGCTGCCTTACCGTGCCAGAGGCCCAGGTTCGATCCTGACCACGGGTGCTGTCTGGGCGGAGTTTGTACTACCTCCCTGTGACCTGAATGGTGGCCGATTAGGAAAAGGGGAGATGCAACGAGACCTGGGTGTCATGGTACACCAGTCATTGAAAGTAGGCATGCAGGTGCAGCAGGCTGTGAAGAAAGCGAATGGTATGTTAGCATTCATAGCAAAAGGATTTGAGTGTAAGAGCAGGGAGGTTCTACTGCAGTTGTACAGGGCCTTGGTGAGGCCACACCTGGAGTATTGTGTACGGTTTTGGTCTCCTAATCTGAGGAAAGACATTCTTGCCATAGAGGGAGTACAGAGAAGGTTCACCAGACTGATTCCTGGGATGGCAGGACTTCCATATGAAGAAAGACTGGAGAGACTCGGCTTGTACACGCTAGAATTTAGAAGATTGAGGGGGGATCTTATAGAGACTTACAAAATTCTTAAGGGGTTGGACAGGCTAGATGCAGGAAGATTGTTCCCGATGTTGGGGATGTCCAGAACAAGGGGTCACAGTTTAAGGATAAGGGGGAAGTCTTTTAGGACCGAGATGAGAAAATCATTTTTCACACAGAGAGTGGTGAGTCTCTGGAATTCTCTGCCACAGAAGGTAGTTGAGGCCAGTTCATTGGCCATATTTAAGAGGGAGTTAGATGTGGCCCTTGTGGCTAAAGGGATCAGGGGGTATGGAGAGAAGGCAGGTACAGGATACTGAGTTGGATGATCAGCCATGATCATATTGAATGGCGGTGCAGGCTCGAAGGGCCAAATGGCCTACTCCTGCACCTATTTTCTATATTTCTATGTTTCTATGACCGCGCAGGTTTTCTCCGGGTGCTCCGGTTTCCCCACACACTCCAAAGACGTACAGGTTTGTAGGTTAATTGGCTTCAGTAAAACTGCACGTTGTTCCTAGTGTGTATGAGTGCTAGTGCACTTGGTGATCACTGGTCGGCACAGACTAGGTGGGCCGAAGGGCCTGTTTCCGCACTGTATTTTGAACGACTAACGTCTAAATCAGTCTGAAGAAGGATCCTGACCAGAAACATCATCTGTCCAATTTCCTCCATATTTGCTGCCTGAGCTGCTGAGTTCCTCCGGCAGTTTGTCTTTTATTTTAGATTCCAGCATCTGCAGTTTCTTGTGTCTCTATGTCAGGACTCTTGTCATTGGCTACATCTTGGCTTCAATACCATGATGCTAAATATTCTCATCCATAATCATTTGGGCCTTAGCCTTGGGCCCTCCATAGGCAACTGGCATTGGGACTAACTGACCGGCCGAGCTGCCTGTTAGAATTGGTCGTAACAAATCCTCCCGCCTCAAACTCAATACTTATAATGATGATGATACTTTATTGCCACATGTACCTAGGTACAGTAAAACACTTGGTTTTGCATACAACCCAGTCAAATTCTACTGCAGGTAGGCATAATCATAAATAAGTTAAAAGGTGCAAAGATTGTAGTGTTATAGTAGACTTCACTGAGACAGCACACAAGGAGTTGTTTCTAGCACCCAGAAAGGTTCAAAGTTCTTCAGAGTGCAGTCTTACCTTGGCCTCAAGGACCCGTTGCCCTGGCAACTCCAATCCTCTCCTCCTTCCGCCGCCATTTTGGAAACGTTCCTTTGTCCAGCGTCCGTCGCCGGCTCCCGCCACCCTCCTCGCCGGTTCCCGGTCTTCGGGATCGAGCAGGGCACGAGCCCCGTGTGACTCCAGGTGGGTTTCTGTCGATGTGTGGCCGTGGCTCGCCGGGAACGTCTGCTGCCCATGCGTGGCCCACTGGTAATTCAGGGTGTGTGCTCAATCCTGTGCTCAACTCCCTGTATACCCATGACTGTGGGGCCAGGTACAACGCCAACTAGATCTTTAAGTTCATCAATTCTACCATTGTCGTCACCTAGCTCTACAACGACAATGAGACAAAGTACGAGGAAGAGATCGAGAACCTGTGTCATGGTTCAACAATGTAGACATTAACATCAACAAGCCAAAAGAGATGGCTGTAGAAACATGTTGCTGGTTTACAAAAGAAGACACAAAGTGCTGGAATAACTCAGCAGGTCAGGCAGCATCTCTGGAGAACCTGGATAAATGACGTTTCAGGTTGGGACTCTTGTCTGACTGATTGTGGTGGTGGGGGAAAGAAAGATGGAATGGAGGAGGGCAGGACAAAGCCTGGCAAGTGATGGGTGGATACAGGCGAGAGGGATTTTGGATAGGCAGGTGGTTAGACAAAGTCCAGAGATCAAAAGACTAAAGGTGTGAGATAATGACAGAAGAGTTGCCAGTCGTGAAACCAGAGGAAGGAATAGAGGTGGGAGGAGTAGGGAGAAGAAATAGGTGCAAGTCCAGGTGGGACACAGGATAGTTGAGGTGGGGTTGTAAGTTGCCTAAAATGTGGGAATTCGATGTTCATACCGTTGGGTTGTTAGCTGCCCGAGTGGGATATAAGGTGCTATTCCTCCAGTTTGCATGTGGCCTCACTCTGGCAATGGAGGAGGCCCAGGACTACAGGACATCCCGTATTTTGGGCTAAATTGGTTTGTCCCATACGGGACCACCCTTGTCCCGTATTTGACTGCTACTACTCGGGTCGAGGGGACTCTCGGGACGGAGCGCCGGGTCCCGGCCTCGCCTCACCCATCCCGATGTAATGCAGCCCATGGAGTGCAGCAGCAGCGCCTCGCCCGTGGCCCCTTCGGTCGGCAGCCCGGCCAGCGGTCCGACCTTCGGACCTTCGCTTACCGCCGTCACCAGCACCCCTCTTTCTCATGGCCGATCATCGGTTCATGAGTTGGATGGGGTGCAGGACTTTGCACGCAAAGCCACTCGCGGGCCAAAACTCCTCAGCTGGCCCGCAGGCTGGGCTTTGTGTGCAGTCCAGCACCCGAGCCAACTCATCATTCACCCAGCCACGGCCGAGTTGGTCAATGAATTGCCGTTGGGAATTTGTCCCGTATTTTGCCAGTGGGAAAAATGGCAACCCTTCCCAGGGCAGAAAAGTCAGCTTGGGAAGGGGAATTTACATGGTTCGTGACTTGGAGATTCAGTCGGCCTTGATAGACCAAGCGCAAGTGTTTGGCGGAACAGTCACCGAGTCTACGCTTGTTCTCACTGATGTAAAGGAGGCCACATCGGGAAGGAGGATGCAGTGGATGAAGTTAGGGAGGTGTGCGTGAACAGGTGTGCGTCAAGAAAAAAAAATCTGGAAGCATAGACTCAGATATTGCCAGGAACTGAATTATAGGGAGAGATTGGGCAGGTTAAGACTTTATTCCTTGGATTGTAGGAGACTAAGGGCTGACCTTATAGTGTATAAAATCATGAGGGTGATAGATCGGGTTGATGCACAGTCTTTTTCTCAGAGTAGAGGAATCAAGAACAAGAAGACATAGGCTTAAGGTGAGAGGGGAAAGATTCATTTGGAACCTGAGAGGCAACTTTTTCACACAGAGGGTGGTGGGTGTATGGAACAAGCTGCCAGGGGAAGTAGTTGAGGCTGGTACAATAACAAGATATAATAGACATTTGGACAGGTACCTGGATAGGAAAGGCTTCGAGGGATATGGGCGGATGAGACTGGTGTAGAGAGTTAATGTGGTCGGAATGGACGAGTTGGGCTGAAGAGCCTGTTTCTAACTATATGACTCTATGACTGGGCAGGAAGAAATTCTTCTAGTCCTCTGTATGTCTGTGTGTGTGTGTGTGTGTGTGTGTATGTCCGTGTGCGTGTAGGTCCGTGTGTCTGTGTATGTGCGTTTTTATATGCGCACGTGAGTTTGCGTTTAAAACGGACACCAGGGATGAACGACAAACGCCGCCAGGATCGACCGCCTGCTTATTTGATTTTCAGTATTATAGTTATTGAGCCGGTGAGCATTTGCTCTCCAGAAATACACAGGAAGTCTGCTCAAAGATGCAACAACAGCGACTACGAGGAGATAGACTATGCAGCGTTACAACTTTCCGATGTACTAGCTCTGCCACAGTGCTGAAAGAAACAAATGAAAAGGACTGCATTTAACAGAGTGCAGAGGAACACAGCCACTGAAGACAAATTGAGAGGAAGGCAATGACTCATCTTGAAGGTTATTACAATATTTCAGGCTGTTCCCAATTCTCAGCCAGTATGAAGGTGAATTGGTTTGAGTGCAATGGGTTGTGGAGCACTTTGTTGTAAAGGTAAGGTATTATCTGCCCTCCAGTATTTTGAGGCAATGAATGGTCGTTTTAATCATCATTCCTATTTGCTGTAGCAATTGTTGCCTGCGTGTGCCAATGCTCTGGGTCGTAATCTCATAATGGGGATAGAAACTCCTTCAAATCCTTTGGAGAATGTGGGTTTTAAAAGAAATAATGAAATTGAAAGCTTTGTCCCAGTAAATGCTGACTTGTTACACTCTGAGTTTTCTCTGCCTTTGAAATCTTTGCATTTGTCAAGGCAGCCCATGGAAGGGTTACTCCAGATAATTGATTTTTTTTTTTTTTTTTTGCTCTGAACTTGCAATGGAAGTTTGATTTGATTATTTTGAAGAGGAAAGGGAGAGGAGACAAAATAATAATTGAGGCCAACTCTTTTGTTAGTCTGCTTTTGTCCATTGCATTGTGTGGTGCTGTGATGGGCCTGAATATTGCAGGGGATAAAACGCGGTTGTTTAGAGGCAGTGGCTGTTGAATTCCATGCTACGATTAGATGTTTCAGTGAAGAAACGAGGATAAGGGATGTGGCAAAAGGAGCAAGAGAAAGGTGCGACTGTATTCACTACAGTACATCATTAACAGTGTGCCAAGGAAGAGTGGAGCTCTCATCCAAACTTAATTGACTATTGCCAAGTCAATTAATTTTACTTGCCCTCATCATGTCCCAGAGGGAGGCCATTCGGACCGTTGAATTCATGGCAGCAACCAGTGGAGCACTCTGAGCAGACTAATATTCTGCTGCATTGCCCTGAAAATGCTCCCTCACTGTCTCTCTTAGGTCCAACAACCCTTTGAGGAAGGGTCTCAATCTGAAACGTCACCTATTCCTTTTCTGCAGAGGTGTTGCCTGACCCGCTGAGTTACTCCAACATTTTGTCTATCTTTTGTAAACCAGCATCTGTAGTTACTTCCTACACATAAAAAAAAAAAAATTGTTTGCTATGAACCAACATTAGGGGGGGTGCAGCAGTAGAGTTGCTTGCCTTACAGCGCCATGGTCCAGAATTCGATCCTGACTATGGGTGCTGTCTGTACGGAGTTTGTATGTTATCCCTGTGACTGTGTGGGTTTTCTCCGGGTGCTCTGGTTTCCTCCCACACTCCAAAGACGTACAGGCTTGTAGGTTAATTGGCTTTGGGTAAAATTGTAAATTGTCCCCAGTGTGTAGGATTGTGCCGGTGCGGGGATCGCTGGTCGTCGCAGACTTGTTGGGCCAAAAGGGCCTGTTTCCGCTCTGTATCTCTAAACTAAACTGAACAATGTGGGCCAGCATAAAAGAATGGAATGTGTAAGAGAGAATAAATACCTTGCTCGTGCACAGTGGAAGAAGGGGGTAGAGAATGAGACTGGTGGGTTTGCTCTGGGAGCTGGCATGCACCTGATGGGCTGAATGGACTTTTGGTTTCATGATAAATAAGTCCAAGCTTGATAGGCCAAATGGCTTATTTCCCTGGAGACACAAGAAACTGCAGATGCTGGAATCCTGAGTAAAAATGCAAAGTGCTGGACTAACACAGCGTGTCAGGCAGCATCTGCGGAGGGAATGGACTGACGGGTATGTTAGGTTGGGAACCTTCCTCAGTTATTTTCTTCTCTGTTGCTTCAGTTAATGATTCATCTGCTAGTCCAATATTTCTCAGAGCACCTCGACCTGAAAGCAGATTGAGTTATTGAGCCGTAGCAAGGGGATCATGTTGATCTTAAAGGAGAAACAGTTTGCAAATGCATATCGTTGCACGAATTTTGCTAATGCAGTGATTCCAGTGTTGAGATGCGCCCGCAGCCAGCTCTGTGATAGCAGCAGGATATTTGATTTATCAAGGTTTGGCTTGGAGTCAGCAGCTAATGGAACAATGGTAATTCTCCTTGTATTAAAGAGCTTCCTGCAGAGCATAATAGAATATTCAACCAATGCTGGCACACAACACTTATCCAATGTTTATGTTTGCAATTAAAATTACAATGTGGGGGAATCAAAGGTATCCTGGGGAGTTTGCAAAGTGGCAGCGCTGCTAATGTTCTGATCACCTGGAGGTATCCAGGATGGAATAGTGGGAGATTGTATCCCTGATCCACCCACATTGATACTACCTAATCCTTGCATCACGACCTGGTTCGGCAACCCGAACGGCCAAGAACAGAGGGGAGACCGCAGAGATTGGTCAGCACTGCCTTGTCCAGTACTGACCTCCCCACCATCAAAGGGACCTACAGGAGGAGCGGCCTCAAAGAGGCAGCCAGTATCACCAAAGACCCACACCACCACCCCGGCCAAGCTCTCACTTCTCTGCTCCCAACGGGAAGAAGTTTCAGGTGTCTGGAAACCGGGATCGGCGGGTTCAAGACCAGCTCCTTCCCCGCCAACATCAGGCTCTTGAACACTGCCCCCATCAACTATGATCTTCTATGGACTGTGTCTTTAGTTGCACTATGGTATTTGGTTCTGGCAGAATTATGGGTACATAGTATTATAGTTATTAATTTATTGTACTTTTGATTAATGTATATTCATTTGAGTGTCATTGCCTTTACAGTCCTGTCAAACTGCAGCAAGTAAGAATTGTATTGTTCCTACATATGGCAATTAAACATTCTTGAGTCTCATTGCTGTCGTTCTAAGCTTCTTGTTTTTGGTTTGGCACAGCTGCAAGCTCCTTCTCTCATTTCCTGTCCCCTCCCTCCTCCCCGTCGTCTCTCCCCTAGAGTGGAGCGGCTGGGCTTGTATACTCTGGAATTTAGGATGAGAGGGGATATTATTGAAACATATAAGATTATTAAGGGTTTGGACACGCCAGAGGCAGGAAACTTGTTCCCGATGTTGGGGGAGTCCAGAACCAGGGGCCACAGTTTAAGAATAAGGGGTAAGCCATTTACAACGGAGATGAGGAAACACTTTTTCTCACAGAGAGTTGTGAGTCTGTGGAATTCTCTGCCGCAGGTGGGTGGTGGAGGCCAGTTCTCTGGATGCTTTCAAGAGAGAGTTAGTAGAGCTCTTAAAGATAGCGGAGTTAAGGGATATGGGGAGAAGGCAGGAACGGGGTACTGATTGTGGATGATCAGCCATGATCACATTGAATGGTGGTGCTGGCTCGAAGGGCTAAATGGCCTAATCCTGCACTTATTGTCTATCTCCCCTCCTCTCCCCCTCCTCTCTCCCCCCTCTTTCATTGTCCCTGAGGAATGAGGAGTGGGAGGGGGAAGAGTGTGGAGCGCACATTCCCAGGGTGGGGGTCTGATCAGTTGAAGAAGCAACAGCACTTGGCCTGAACTCTGACCATTGGCTTCACATCTGGTGGGGAGAGAGTGGTGGGGGGGGGGGGGGTGAATGGTTAGTGTCTCCCAGACCATCAGTTCCAGATGTGGTCACCTACTACACGATGGTGCTGCTCCACCAGTGTCCAGCTGTTGACCTTTGCCTTCCTCCTCTCTTTTAGTGTCGGAGCTGCAGGAGGAGGGGAAGAATGCCATTAACCTGCCCCTCAGCCCCATCGCCATTGAGCTGGACCGAGAGGACACTGTGCTGGGTAAGAGACGGCCTGTAATGCCGCCGGTGACATCACCCTTGTGGTGATGGGTGGGGTGAGGCGGGGCGGGCGGGGGGGGGGGGGGGGGGTGGGGCGGGCAGTTCCTCACCGCCTCCTTCTTTTGTGCCGTAGAGGAGAATGAGGTACGAACCATGCTGGATCCAAACTCCAGGAATGATCCTAAGCTGCAGGAACTGATCAAGGTAAGAGTGGTCAGTGCAAGGCCGGGCTCCAGTCATTCACTCCACAGGCTGCCAATCGCCATGCTGCGCTTCGCCCAATAAGGCAGTCTGTTAGTTTAGTTTAGTTTAAAGATACAGGGTGGAAATGGGCCCTTTGGCCCACCGGGTCCGCACAGACCAGCGATCCCCGTTACTCCCGCACGCACTACACACGAGTTACAATATTTGTGATAATGTACGATATTTCTTTAGAGTTTAGACGCAGAAACTTTTCCCCAGAGTGAGAGAGGGGAGGTGATTGGCAAATGGGTGGAGATTCCCTCTTTCCCCTCCACCCCATCTCCTTCCATCTACATCCCCCCCACCCCCCCCCCCCCCCCCCCCCCCCCCACTCCAGCTTTACATATTAGACTTTAGATATACATTGAGGAAACGGGGCCTTTGGCCTACTGAGTCCGCACAGACCATCGATCGCCCCGCACACTCGCTCTATCCCACACACAAGGAACAATTCACAATTTTACCAAAGCCAATTAACCTACAAACCTGTACGCCTTTGGAGTTGCGGGAGGAAACCGGGGCGCCCGGAGAAAACCCACGCGGTCACGGGGAGAACGTAAAAAAACCTCGTACAGACAGCGCCCGTAGTCAGGATCGACCTTGGGTGCAGTCTGTGTGGAGTTTGCACGTCCTCCCTGTCACAGCATGGTTTCCCCCCTCCCCCACACCCCATAGATGTGTGGGTTTGTGGACTCATTGGCCTCTGGATATTGCCCTTAGTGGGGAGTGGATGTGAAAGTAGAACGAATGTGAACGGCGAATCGCTGGTCGGTGCAGACTCAGTGGGCCAAAGGGCCTGATGCATGCTGTCTCTCTAAACTAAACTACTGCCAGTCTCGGAAGGAACTGCAGATGCTGGTTTAAATCGAAGGTAGACACAAAATGCTGGAGTAACAGCGGAACCGCAGCATCTCTGGAGCGAAGGAATGGGTGACGTTTTGGGTCGAGACCCTTCTAAACTACTGCCTCGTCTGTGCCCAGGTTTTCATCGACTGGATCAATGATGAGCTGGTGGAGGAGAGGATCATCGTGAAGGATTTAGCTGAAGATCTGTACGATGGTCAAGTCCTACAGAAGCTCTTTGGTAAGAATCATCGTCGCGAAGCATAGAATTGGAAATCTGGTTCTGATCCGAAATGCCGTCTGTCCATTCCTCGGATGGATGGTGCCTGACCCGCTGAGTTGCTCCAGCGCCTAGTTTTGTATGGAGATACAGCGCGGAAACAGGCCCTTTATCTCACTGAGCCCACGCCGACCAACGACCCCCGCACATTCACACTATCCTGCACACACTAGAGACTATTTTTAATTATGCCAATTATGGGAGGTAACCGGAAATCTCGGAGAAAACCCATGCAGGTCACGGGGAGAATGTACAAACTCTGTGCAGGCAGCATCCGTGGTCAGGATCGAACCCGGGTCTCTGGCGCTGTGAGGCAGCAACTCTAACGCTGCGTCACCAAGCCACCCCTGTGTGTTTTTGCTCAGAATGGAGAGCGGCCATTTGGCCCATCTAGACCATTCTGGTTCCTTGGGGAGCCATCTCGCTGGAGAGGGACTAGATGATCGAGGAGCATTTCCGAAACAACTCTGACCCCAGGCGCATGTGCCAAGGAATCAAATCCATTGCCGATTACCATAAAGTCAACACCCCCCCCCCAGACTATGCCTCCCTTCCTGACGAGCTAAACCATTTCTACGCCTGCTTTGACCGGGACAACAAAACTCCAGCCATCAAAGTTGCTCCACCCCCGCATGAACAACCCCTCAGTCTCTCCACCTCTGCTGTACAAGATGCACTGAGCAAGGTGAATGAGCACAAAGCTGCCGGCCCCGATGGCATCCCCGGGCGGGTGCTCAGGGCATGTGCTGGACAACTATCCTGGTCCTCACTGACATTTTCAATCTGTCACTGGCCCAGGGTGTCGTCCCCACTTGCCTCAAGACATCTACCATTGTGCCAGGGCCCAAACAATCAGCGACAGGGAGTCTCAATGATTTCCGGCCAGTGGCACTCACCCCTGTCATCGCCAAGTGCTTCGAGCAAGCTGATCTTGGCTCATCTCAAAAAACCAGCCTCCCCCCCACACTGGACCCCCATCAGTTTGCCTACCGGACCAACAGGTCTACAGAGGACACCATATCGGCGGCCCTACACTCTGCCCTGACCCACCTGGACAGTAATAACACCTACATCAGGTTGCTGTTCATTGACTTCAGCTCCGCCTTTAACACTGTCATACCCGCTAGCTTGATCACCAAACTCAGCGGTCTTTGCATCTCCACCTCCCTCTGCAATTGGACACTGGATTTTCTCACTAACAGACCACAGTCTGTTAGGGTCAACAACCTCACCTCCTCCACTATAACACTGAACACCGGCGTGCCACAGGGCTGTGTGCTCAGTCCCTCTCCTCTACTCTCTCTTCACCCATGACTGCATCCCTAAGTTTAGCTCCAACGCCATCATAAAACTTGCCGACGACACCACGGTGGTAGGACTGATCAGCGATAACGAGGAGTCAGCCTACAGGGAGGAGGTCCAGCACCTGACAACCTGGTGTGCCAATAACAACCTCGTCCTCAACTCCCAGAAGACGAAGGAAACCATTGTCGACTTCAGAAAAAACAGAAGGGGCAGACTCACCCCATCCATATAAACAGGACTGAGGTGGAGCGGGTCTCCAACTACAAATTCCTCGGGGTACACATCTCGGAGGATCTGTCCTGGTCCCTCAACACCTCCAAGCTGATCAAAAAGGCGCAGCAGCGCCTTTACTTCCTGAGGAGGCTCAAAAAAGCCCACCTGTCCCTCCAGATCCTGACCAACTTCTACCGCTGTACCATCGAAAGCATCCTGACCGCCTGCTTTACGGTCTGGTACAGCAGTTGCACCGTAGCAGACAGGAAGGCACTACAACGGGTGGTGAAAACCGCCCAGCACATCATCGGTGCCCCGCTCCCTGCCTTGGATGCCCTCCACCCAAAACGGTGTCTGAGACGGGCCGGGAAGATCATCAAAGACCCCTCCCACCCTAACCATGGACTGTTTGCCCTCCTACCATCGGGGAGGCGGTACAGGAGCCTCAGGTCCCTCCGTCCACATTGTCTGCATTCTGTATTTATTTCTATATTGCTATTACTATGAATTGACGCTAAACTGCGTTTCCTTGTACCCATACTTGTATCTGTGCAATGACATTAAAGTTGAATTGAATTGAAAAATCTCATTATAGAAGAGCGGGCGCAAGCTGGTTGATCTCAAATGGCTGCGTTTTAGGAGCCTGTGTGCATGTCATTCACCAAACGATGGAGGCAGCCGGAACCGTTTCCTGCTGCAATTCCACTCCATCCTTTGTGGATTTTGCTCCAGCTTAAGCTTTAAAGATTCCTCCACATCAACGCTTTCTGTCTCTCGTTCCACTGTAAATGGATTTGAAAACACAGTTGCTATTTATCCATTGTTAGAGCTCTGCTTTGATCAAATGGGGGGGTATCATTTGTCAAGGACAGCGAGCTCTTCACTTTATTTCAAAGGAACTTCTTTGAATTTGCACATATTTGTAAATGCTATTGGTTTTCTATAGACGTCTTTTAAACAGTTGAAATGAAATCTTCCATCAATATACATTGTGTAGGGAGCCGCACAGCGTAGAAACAGGCCCTTCAGCCCGCCTTCTCCATACTGACAGTTGGCATGCTGGACTAGATGCACTTGCCTGCATTTGGCCCGTAGCCCTCCAAGCCCTTCCTATCCATAAGTCTGTTAAAACTTGTAATTTTATCGGCTTCCGTAGGTTCCCCTGGCAGCTCGTTCCAGATACGGACCGTCCTCTGAGTGAAAAAGTTGCCCCCGAGTTTCCTCTTAAATTTCTCCTCTCTCACCTGAGCCTGTGCCCTCTAATTTTAGAATCCTCTACCCTGATGGAAAAGGCAGTGAGTGTTCACTGTATCCATGCCCCTCATGAGCCTGAATGTCTCAATTAGGTCACCGCTCAGCCTCGGAGAAATGTCTCAGCCTGTCCAATGTCTCCCTCTGACCCTCCACTCCGCGGGACGACAGGGGTCACTCGCCAGTTGGCGCGGGCGCCCGGTGCCCGTGACTGGGCGCTCCCGGCTCCCTATCTAACTCTCCCCCCCCCCCCCGTTCTCCCTGTGCGCAGAGAAGCTGGAGGGGGAGAAGCTAAACGTGGCCGAGGTGACGCAGTCGGAGATCGCTCAGAAGCAGAAGCTTCAGACCGTCCTGGAGAAGATCAACGAGACTCTCAAGCTGCCCCCACGGAGCATCAAGTGGACCGTGGACGGTGGGTCCTCTGCCCCGGGGGGGGGGGGGGAGAGAGAGTGAGGAGTGAATCTGTTCCACTGGGCTTGGGCTGGAGGGGGAGGGGGGGGGTGGAGGGAAGGAAGGAGGGAGGGGGGAAGGGAGGGAAGGAGTGAGTCTCTCCCCTGGGTCAGAGAGGGAGGAGGAAGGGGGTCGACTCCATTGGGTCAGAAGGGCCGGAGGGAGGGAGGGAGGGAGTCTGCTCCATTGGTCAGAGGGAGGGAGGGTGAGAGGCGGGAGGTGTAGGTCTGCTCTGCTGGTCTGAAAGGCCGGATGGAGGGGAGGGGCTGCTTTGTTTATCCAGAGGGCCAGAGGGAGGGAGGGAGGGGATGGAGGGAGGGAGGAGAGAGGAGGGGGTCTGGCCCCCTTGTCCAGGTATTGTTGGGCTCTGCTTGCTTCATACCTGGTATTGACGGCACATAGTCTTCTTGACGTTGCACGTTCCTCTGTACCCCGCGGCTGGGAACTGCGAGTGAGCGGGGGCACGTCCTCCTGTGGACCATTGGAGAGCTCGCCCTCGCGTTTACTCGTTCGTGTTTGCCTCTTCCCTGCTGCTCAGGTGTTCACGTGAAGAGCTTGGTGGCCATCCTGCACCTCCTGGTTGCCGTCTCTCAGTACTACAGGGCACCCATCCGACTGCCTGACCACGTCTCTGTCCAGGTTGTGGTTGTCCAGGTAGGTGAGCGACAGCAACAGGTCCTTCTCTCGGGTACAGACAGCGAGCGCCCACACCCGACCCACGCTGTGCTGCCCACAACTGTACACGTATAGGGCTCAAACCTGTGCAGTAATAATTAGTGTAACCACCTCATAGAGTCATAGAGTCATACAGCAGAGACGCAGCTTGATCTTTCTGCATCCAAACCTTTCCTGTCCGTAGATCTGAGAAGCCACAGATGCCGCTCGACCCGCTCAATTCCTCCAGCAGTTTTTTTTTTTTTTGCAAAAACACAAGGGGGTTCCCATTTAAGATGTGGGCGAGGAAGGACTATAAAGAGAGGCGAGTTGGGGCAGGAGGAGGAGGTTGTCGAGGTGGAGGGGGGTAATGGGCGGTAGGACGTTGCAGAGATTGGGAGGGGTGTAGGGACAGGAGGGGATTACAGAGATGGGAAAGAGGGTCGGGGTCAGAGGGGGGGTTGCAGGGAGAAGGAAGTAGGGGCAGGAGGGGGGTTACAGACAGAGAGAGGGGTCTAGGGCTAGAGGGGGAATAGAGAGATAGAGAGGAGGTGTGGGGGCTGGAGGGGGAATGGTGAGAGAGAGGGGTAGGGCTAGGGCAGGAGGGGGGGAATGGAGGGGGAATAGAGAGATAGAGAGGGGTGTGGGGGCTGGAGGGGGAATGGTGAGAGAGAGGGGTGTAGGGCTAAAGGGGGGGGATAGAGAGATAGAGAGGGGTGTGGGACCCAGAGGGGGTTAACAATACAGGGAGGAGGATGGAGAGATGGTGGGGCTCAGAGAGATAGGAAGATGGATTAGAAGAATGGTAAAAATGTTCCATCAAGGCATTGGTGGGTTGGGAGTGTGAGTGAGTCTGGGGTGAGGGGTGAATACAGCGGTGCCGATGTGAACGGGACTGTGTTGGGAGAGTTTGGATCTGCGACAGTTTGTGTAGAGTTGACGGTGCCAGTACCCTGTCTCTGCACCGCCAGGCTCAGGAGGAGGTCAGTCACCCCCTTCATAGAGTCACCCTTCAGTCTGAAGGAGGTCCCAACCCGAAACGTCCTCCATCCTTGTTTGCCCGGAGATGCTGCCTGACCAACTGAGTTACGCCAGCACCTGATGTCAATAAACCGGCATCCGCAGTTCCTTTCTGCACAAACAGTCCAACAGGCCCAACTCGTCCATGCCCACCAAGATTTCCTATCTCAGCTAGACTCACCTGCCCACATATGGCCCTCACTCCTGATAGAAACACATTTAAAACAAACCTCAGCTCCATAGATGCTGCCTCACCCGCTGAGTTTCTCCGGCATTTTTGTCGACCTTCGATTTTTCCAGCATCGGCAGTTCTCTCTTAAATAAAACGAACCCAGATCACAGCAGTGCTTTAAGTTTGTGAATTCATTTTATTCCCACAGAAGAGAGAGGGGATTCTCCAGTCCCGGCACATCCAAGAGGAAATCACTGGGAATATCGAGTATGTTGCCGCACTTGTCTTTCTAACGCTGCGTAATTAACTGCCGGTCCGGTTTGTGAACGTACGACTAGTAATCGGGGCATTGTTAGTCAGCCGTGGAGATTGGAAGCAGCTGGGGCAAACCAGGGCCCTACTCAAATCCACCCTCGGGCCCCAACATCCGCACCAGGACATTACCTGGGCTCACGGGATTCAGATGGTGCCTCACAGCGCTAGACACCCGGGTTCGATCCTGACTACGGGTGCTGTCTGTAGGGAGTTTGTACGTTCTCCCTGTAACGGCACAGGTGCTCTAGCTTACTCCCGCAGACCAAGACGTTCAGGTTTGTAGGTTAGCGGTAAAATCGTAACGTGTCCCCAGTGTGTAGTTGGTGTTAGTGTACGGCGGGTCGAAGGGCCTGTTTCCACGCGGAATCTCTAGATCAGGCTGGGACTTTTTTCTGTGGAGCGGAGGAGGCTGATGGGTGACCTAATTGAGGCGCACACGATCAACAGGGGCATGGATAAAGTGAACGCTCACAGTTTTTTTCCATTCTAAAACGAAAGGACGTAGGATTAAGGTGAGAGGGGAGAGATTTACGAGGGACCTCAGGGAAATAATTCTCACTCAGAGGGTGTTGGTATCTGGAATTAGCCGATGGAGGAAGCTAAAGAAGAGGCTAGTCCCATTTGCCTGCATTTGGCCCATATCCCTCTAGATGCAGGAAGATTGTTCCCAATGTTGGGGAGGTCCAGAACAAGGGGTCACAGTCTAAGGATAAGGGGGAATTCCTTTAGGACCGAGATGAGGAAAACATTTTTCACACAGAGAGTGGTGAGTCTCTGGAATTCTCTGCCACAGAAGGTAGTTGAGGCCAGTTCATTGGCTATATTTAAGAGGGAGTTAGATGTGGCCCTTGTGGCTAAAGGGATCAGGGGGTATGGAGAGAAGGCAGGTACAGGATACTGAGTTGGATGATCAGCCATGATCATATTGAATGGCGGTGCAGGCTCGAAGGGCCAAATGGCCTACTCCTGCACCTATTTTCTATGTTTCTATGTTTATATGTAAACCGTTCCTGTCCATACAGTATATCTGTCCAAATGTGTTTTGCTTGTATCTGCATTCTCTGGTAGATCATTCCAGGTATGGACTGCCTGCTGCGTGGAAAAAGCGCCCTTAAAGGCCCTCTTAAATCACTCAGTCCTAATTTTAAAGGTCGTTAAAAGGTGTTGCTGGTAATGTCACCATTGAACACCCGTTCTTAATTGTCCTTGGACTGCTTGCTGTGCTACTGAACAGCACCAAATTGTCACTGTCCAGTGCAGGGGTGGGGAACCTGCGGCCTTCTAGGCCTTTTGAATGAATCCGAATTTTGTAGAACAAATCCTTTTATTTTTATTCATATGTTTTTGTTCGTCTTTTATTATTTTTATTTTAATCTTAAAATGAGCGTATTTAAAATACCAAAGAGTAAAAGAAGATTCTACAAAATAATCCTATATCGAATTGAAGTTTCTCGGAATGCGGCCTTATTAGATTACAGCTAACTTAATGCGGCCTTCCAACATGAGACGGTTCCCCACCCCTGCTCCAGTGGCTTGTTGCTGACGCTGTGTTCTGTTTGTTCCCAGGGCTCTGTCAGGGCGACATGGTAAGTACCTACAACCCAGCGGTATGAACACTGAAGATAGACACAAAACGTTGGAGTAACTCAGCGGGTCAGGCAGCATCTCTGGAGAAAAGCGATAGGTGACGTTTCGGGTCAAGATCCTTCCGCAGACATTAAATTCTCCAACTTTGTAACGTCATCTTATACTCCCCTCCTCCCCCCTGTCCTTCCTCCTTGCCGCCTTCCTTCTCCTGAATTGTTTTACCAGTTCCACAGTTCTCCATATTGTTACTCTTGAGATCACACCTTCCCGAGACAATATGGAGCTGCCAGGCACCGCCCTGCCGGAGGTCATCTGTGACTGGCCCTGATTGCTCCTGGCCTTTCCTTGCCTCCAATTCTTCCCCACCCCCTTGCCCCCTACATTCAGTCTGAAGAAGGGTCCCGATCCGAAACATCACCCATCCATTTTCTCCAAAGATGGACAAGGGTGGCACGGTGGCGCAGCGGTAGAGTTGCTGCCTTGCCGCGCCAGAGACCCTGGTTCAATCCTGTCTGTACGGAGTTTGTATGTTCTCCCTGTGACCTGCGTGGGTTTTCTCTGGGTGCCCCGGTTTCTTCCCACACTCCAAATTCATACAGGTTTGTTAGTTAATTAGCTTTGGTAAGTTGTAAAATTGTCCCAAGTGTATGTAGGTTAGTGTACGGGGCGATCGCTAGTCGGCTTGGACTTGGGCCGAAGGGCCTGTTTCCGCACTGAATCCCTAAAACAAAGTCTGAAGTCTAAAGAAGTTTCGCGTCAAGTCAATAGACAATAGACAATAGACAATAGGTGCACGATTAGGCCATTTGGCCCTTCGAGCCAGCACCGCCATTCAATGTGATCATGGCTGATCATCCCCAATCAGTACCCCGTTCCTGCCTTCTCCCCATATCCCCTGACTCCGCTATTTTTAAGAGCCCTATCTAGCTCTCTCTTGAAAGCATCCAGGGAACCTGCCTCCACCGCCCTCTGAGGCAGAGAATTCCACAGACTCACCACTCTCTGTGTGAAAAAGTGTTTCCTCGTCTCTGTTCAAAATGGCTTACTCCTTATTCTTAAACTGTGGCCCCTGGTTCTGGACTCCCCCAACATCGGGAACATGTTTCCTGCCTCTAGTGTGTCCAAGTCCTTAACAATCTTATATGTTTCAATGAGATGCCCTCTCATCCTTCTAAACTCCAGAGTGTACAAGCCCAGCTGCTCCATTCTCTCAGCGTATGACAGTCCCGCCATCCCGGGAATTAACCTTGTAAACCTACACTGCACTCCCTCAATAGCAAGAATGTCCTTCCTCAAATTGGGGGACCAAAACTGCACACAATACTCCAGGCGGGTCTGTGTGCACGTTCCCCCCGCCGCGGGTACCATGTAATCCCGCGCTACCTGTTCCATGGTCGGATAGTCGGCGACCAAACCGTCTCCCCCACCTGGTTTGCCAGGTGAGGAGGGGGCTGTGGACCCCCAGCAGGACCAAAAACAAGACCGGTCAAAGGGCGGATGAGCTCCTCGCGAGCCAACGGCCATCCGCACTTCAGTAGACGTTGCGATCACTGTCGTACACGGCATTGTAAGGCACCGTGCCCACTGATGTTTTCCACGATGATGCTGCTGCTAAAGAAGCTGCCTGAGCCCCCAGTGTTACTCCAGCACTTTGTGTCTTTCTATGGTAAGTGGTCCAACTAGCGGCTTGACTTTGCGCGATGTTGTCCTGTTTATCTTGCTGTGCTTTCTATCACTGTGCTCACTGCCTGCACCCGCCCGCCCTGACCACAGTAAACCAATCCCTACGCACATCTTCACTCGAGGTAAAACACAAAGTGCTGGAGGCACTCGGCAGCATCTGCGGAGGGAATGGGCAGATGATGTTTCAGGTCGGGACCCTCCTTTAGACTTATTTTCTCCACAGATGTTGCCTGACCCGTTGAGTTCCTCCAGCACTTTGTTCTTCGCTCAAGATTCCAGTGCCTACAATTTCCCCGTGTCTCCTCTCTAGTTAAGTTCAGGCATTTCCACCCTGAGGGAAAGATTCTGACCGTCGACCCTCTCTATGTCTCTCATAATTTTGTCAACTTCCATCAGGCCTTCCCTTGACCTCCAGGTTTCCAGAGAAAACAATCCAAGTCTATCCAACCTCTCCCTGTGGGTGAAACCCACTAATCCTGGCAGCATTGTGGTAAACTCACCCCCCCCCCCCGCACCCTTTCCAAAGCCTCCACATCTCTCCTGCAATGGGGCAACCAGAATTGCACACAATACTCCAAACACGGCCAAACCAAAGTCCTAAATAACTGTGTTATGACTTCCTGACACTTGCATTCAATGCCCCGGGCACTGAAGGCCAGCATACCACATGCTTTCTTTGCCACCCTATCTGTTTGGTAATAGCCACCTTCAGTGAGCAATGCATTTGGACTCCAGGATCCATCTGCACATCAATGTTGTTAAGGCTCTTGCCATTAAGTGTATGCACACTCCTTGCATTCAACCTCCCAAAGTGCAGCATCTCACGTTTGCTCAGGTTAAACTCCATTTCTGCAGTAAGCTGCAGTATCGTCTGACAGCCTCCCACACCGCCTGCAACTCCCCCAATCTTGGTGTTGTCAGCAAACGCACTCACTAACCCATCTACATCCACGTCTTTATATATCACCGACAGCAGAGTTCCCAACACAGATCCTTGTGGAATCCGCTGGCCGATGGTCGGCAGAGATAGTCTGGGCCGAAGGGCCCTTATCTATGCTGTGTGACTCCATTTCTCTAGGCTTTAGCTAAGATCCGAGATTGGGCGGAAATGGGCAAGGCTGCTGTGGGATTTGAACATGTGTCGCTGAATCAATGGTCCAGACCACTCCTGGTCCAGGAACCCACCTACTCCTGTGTCCCCCTGCTGCCTGTAGATGTTGCAGTTGCCATCAGGGGCCATTCATGTGTGTTGATCTGTCCCTGTGTTGTCCCTCCCCTCTATGTGACTCTTCAATCCCTTTCAGAGCGAGATGCCTTCGACACGCTCTTCGATCATGCTCCGGACAAGCTCAATGTTGTCAAAAAGGTTTGATTCCTTGCCTGTGTCCCCCTCCCCCCTCCCCCTCCCCCCTCCCCCCTCCCCCCTTGCCCCTTTCACCCTCCCCTTGCCTGTCCTTTGTCTCCATGCTTGTCCCCCTCCTGTTGCCTGTTCCCCCATCCTTGGCTTGTTCCCCCACCTTGCCCGTGCACCCCCTGCCCCCTGCCCGCATGTCCCCTGCCCCTTGCTCCACCACCCCACCCCTTGCTCCCGCCTCTTGCCCCACACCGTCTGCCTCTTGCCCGCATATACCCTGCCCCACCCCTCCCCGCCTCTTTCCCTACCCTCCTGCCTCTTACTCACCCCCACCTCTTGCCCCCCTACCTTTTGCCCTCTCACCTCTTGTCCATGTCTTCCCCTCCCCCGCCTCTAGCCCCACCCCACCCCTGCCTCTTACCCTACCCCCCCCCCATCTCTTGTGTCTCTTACATCTCCCCCCCCCCCCCCAACATGTCCCACCCACCTCCCGTTCCGAGTGTCACCGTGACCCCCTCTTGCCCTCCCCCCACCTCCCGGGGAATCGTGACCAGTTTCACTTCCCTCCACAGACGCTGATCACATTTGTGAATAAACATCTGAACAAGTTGAATCTGGAGGTTACTGAGCTGGAGACCCAGGTGCGTGGATCAGGGGGCAGGGGCAGGGATAGCAGAGGGATTGGCTGGTGGCATGAGCCTGAGGGGCCGAGTGGCCTCGCCATGTCCTGTGATATCCCCTGACTCTGGCCAACACTGTAGCCAGCCACAGAGCAGCGCAGTGAGGCATCCAGTGGCGTCCGTCTGCCAGTGACTGGGACACTGGTCCTCAATGCCGCCACGTCTTGCGTTGGCCAGAGATGTGACTCCTAGGTTCAGTCTACCCTACAAGTGTTTGATCCCTTTGAGACATGGTGGTGGTGAACTCCTTCAAGATCCCGTCTCAGTGTAAATGTTTCTGGAGAGCAGAGCCCACACTGCATGGTCAGCCTTGGTTCCTGTGTTACCATGTGTGCTCCTCTCCCTGCATCTGTCTACTTCATGGACTGGTGGATCTAGTGGACCGGAACCGGCAGATCCATTCCCATAGCCGACTTCGGTGGCCGGTCTTTGCAGGCTGGTATCTCGGTCCCTCGGCGGCCTAGGTGGACTGTTCTGGTGCGGCTGGACTTCTCTCAGAGGCAATGACCTCTGTTGGTCTGGAAAAACGGAGAATCCAGAAAGGCTCTGGACCCAAGGGTGATCAGTGGACGCCCTGTACAAACAGGGCTAATGAGTATATCCGTGCGGTATCAAGATATGCCCATCCATGCTGGTCCCTTGGGAGGGGTTGACGACTCGGGGGTGGGGTGGGGGTGTGGGGGGGGGGGGGGGGGGGGGGGAGTGAGTCTCCCTGAGCCATTGATGCATCAACTCATGCTTGTGTTATTGATCGGGTCCAATTCTAACTTCTTGCCACAACTCTGTCCTGCAGTTTGCTGACGGTGTCTACCTAGTGTTACTCATGGGGCTTGTGGAGGACTACTTCATACCTCTACACAACTTCTTTCTCACCCCGGACAGCTTTGAACACAAGGTGAATCTTTATTGACTTGGAATCTTCCCTCTTTTCCCCTCTGCCGTCGGGCAGAAGGTACAGAAGCTTGAAAGCAGCATACTCGCAATAAAGACCAGTGTTCCATCAGCCTTCCCAATTACTCACATTAGTTGCCTGCGCACATTTTGTGTTCCATGTGCCTTAACCGCCAGAAAAGGGATAGGTGACGTTTCGGGTCGGGAGTGAAGAAGTCTGAAGAAGAGTCCCCACCCAAAACGTCGCCCATTCTTTTTCTCCAGAGATGCTGCCTGACCCGTTGAGTTAAAGCAGCACATAGTGTCCATCTTCAGTGTAAACCAGCATCTGCAGTTCTTTGTTTCTGCTATTACTAACAGATCTCTGGTACCACAATGTTCTGTAGTTCCTCTTTGTTAAAATAATTTGCTCTTGTCCATTCTTCCTTCACGCCCACTTACTCAACCTATCTACATTCCTTCATGAATTCTTGAGGCTAAAACCTGTGCCTGATTTTCTCCACAGGTCCACAATGTGTCTTTCGCCTTTGAACTCATGCAAGACGGGGGTTTGGAGAAGCCCAAGCCTCGATCAGAAGGTAGGCATTTGGTGGTCTGTCGGTACCCGATGTGTTTAAGACCGCACATGGCGCCAGAATCTGGCCTTAGCCTCCAAAGATCTCGCCGCGCGCGGACTTGTCCGTGACCAGTGGCAAGGAGGTAGGCTTCCATTCAATGGGATGTGGTGGTCTAGTCCTCAATGGGCAATAGAAGGAGTTTCAACAAAGCCGTTCCAAAGGGAACTGAATCAATAGGAAGGAGAGGGAGAGAAGAGGGGGGAAAGGAATTGGCCCTTTAATTAGCTAGGATGTAGTTCCGATCTTCCAACCTACCTGTGTAGGAAGGAACTGCAGATGCTGGATCAATGCAAAATGCTGGAGTAACTCAGTGGGTCAGGCAGCATCTCTGGTGAGAAGGAATAGGTAACGTTTTGGGTCGGAACCCTTCGCTGCCTAACCTGCTGAGTTACTCCAGCATTTTGCGTCTATCTTCCAACCTACCACATTGCGGATATTGCACTTTTTAAAATAGTTTTGAAATGCTGCATGGAAACAGGCCCTTCAGCCCACTGAGTCCATGCCGACCTTCGATCAACCGTCAACACGAGTTCTATGTTATCCCACTGCTTACACATCAGGGGCATTTTCAAAAATAGAAGCCAATTAACCTACAAATCTGCATGTCTTTGTGATGTGGGAGGAAACCGGAGCTCCCGGACGAAGCCCCCACAGTCACGGGGAGCACGTGCACACTCCATGCAGTCAGGGTGGAACCCGGATCTCTGGCGCGGTGTGGCACTGGTGCCACCAGGTGCCACCTGTAACTGGAACGGCACAGTGCCGTAACATTAGATTCTATGCTCTGGTCCTTTTCTCTTTACACTTGACTATGGCTTGATGTACTCATCTATAGTCTGGTTTGAATGGATAGCAGGTAAACAACGTTTTCGCTGTCTCCCAGTACGTGTGCCAACAATAAACTCATTAATAAATGTAGAGAAAACATCTTCAGGGGGGATGGGGAGAGAGCAAGGAACGAGGATTATTTGGAGAGTTTATTTGTAAAACCTATTTGGAGTGAATATTTGTAAAGAGACAGCATAGGAAAGATGGGCCAATTGGCCGTATTTCGAATAAAGATGACCTTTATGACGATGTTGACATGGTCATGTCATGTTGCTGCGACAAGTAAGAATTTAATTGTTTTGCTTCGGGGGTGTACGACAGTGGACTACTCTTGACACGAATTAAAGCTACAAGCCCGATCCCAAACCTGTGTGTTCCCACTTGCAGATATCGTCAACTGCGACTTGAAGTCCACGCTCCGAGTCCTCTACAACCTGTTCACAAAATACAGGAACGTGGAGTGAGACGGGGAGCTGGTGCCCGGAGCCCTCACCACAATGGGGCCAGCGTGACTGGCAGCTCTGAAACCACCATCCGTGCCAACAGGAGCCCCCGGGCCCTGAAACTCATCGTCGTCTCACTGGAGCCCACCGCTGTCTCGCTGGAACCCATCAGTCGGTCGCGTTTCAAGCTTTCTGTCCGTTCCAAGAATTTTTTTTTTTTAAGAGTATTTTCGATATATGTATATATCCATATATATAAAAAATAAGCACTTGAATTACAAAGAGCAGAGGCTATGGTGTCAGTACTTTGATGAGAAAATTGTGGCTTTCTCATGTTAATATGGAAAATCTACTCTGGAAAAATGAAAAGGCACTTTCCAAAGATGTCAAGTTACAAAAGCCAAAGAGCTGGCCCAGGTTTGAAGAGCATCATACAGTCACGGAGTAAGATAGCACAGAAACAGGCCCTTCGGCCCATCTGGTCCATGTCACCAAGTTGGCATTTTGGCCCAGTCCCATTTGCCTGCATTTGGCCCCAGAGCCTTCCAAACCCTTCCTGTGTCTTTTGAAAGTCTTAATTGTATCTACTTCCTCCGGCAGCTCATTCCAGATACAGATTCCTTCTGAGTGAAAAATGTGTCCCTAAATCTCCCACCATAATCCTATGCCCTCCAGTTTTAAGATGCTCTGGGGGAACTTTATCCAAGCCCCTCATGATCTTGTACACCTCAATAAAGTCACCCCTCAACCTCCTACAAATAAAACAAATCCGAGCGTATGCAGCTTCTCCCTATATCTCACGCCCACGTCCAGATTCTTTCCTGGTGAATCTCTTCGGCACTTTTTGCTTCCTTTAGCCAGGCGACCAACACTGCACACATGGACCAGTGTCACAATGAACCCCCCCTAAACTTTCTATGCTTCAGCAGAGTTGCATGTTCAGAGTATTTATGTACAGAACTGTACCAGTCAAGCATTGGACACCATTTACTGCATTAGTTTGAAGGATGAGGTGAAATGAAGGTCCAGGAACTTCTTCCAGCAAATACTGGGGACGTTTCTCCTGTGGGTGGGAGAGGAATCAGGTGTAAAATGTGTGCAAAACATCATGTAGATGTGGGATTCCCCCTGCAGCATAATCAAGGACAAGTCTCGCCTTCGTCCCCCTTCTCCCCTCTTCCATCAGGCAAGAGATACACAAGTGTGAGACTGCACACCTCCAGATTCAATGACAGCTTCTTCCCAGCTGTTTGTCAGGCAAGGATGCATCCTACCAACAATTAGAGAGCGGTCCTGAGCCCCCATCTATCTCACTGGAGGCCCTTGGATTATCATCTTGCACTAAACATTATTGCCTTTATCCTGTATCTGTACACTGTGGACGGCTGGATTGTAATCATGTGTTGTCTTTCCGCTGACTGGTTAGCACGCAACAAAAGCTTTTCACTGTACCTCGCTACACGTGGCAATAAATTAAACTAAAGGAAGAAATGATTCAATTATCTCCGCCCTGGTCTCGATTGTCGCTACCTACAATCTTATGAACATTGGTATGAACGGTGTGAACTTTGAATTCTCCAATTTCAAGAACTGCCCCCACCCCCTCCCAGGCCCATTTCTCCCACCACCATGTCACCCTGCTCCTTTTCCCACCTTCCCATCCCCGAGTCCCATATTTGTCACGGGGTGTCAAAGATTAAGGGGAGAAGGCAGGGGAATGGGGTTAAGAGGGAAATATAGATCAGTCATGATTGGACGGTGGAGTAGACTCGATGGGCCGAATGGGCTAATTCTGCTCGTATGACTTATGGGCGTATATTTACCTTTTATCCCTTACCTGAAGTCCTTTTGTCTTCTTTTCCCCTCCAGCCTTTCTCACTTGTCACAATTATCTCCACCCGTCTGCCAATCACCCCCCTCCCTCCCGCACCTGTATCCACTTTCCAGGAGTTGCCCGGCCCCCATCTCTCCTTTCCAGCTTCCTCCTCCCCCCCGTACTCCATGTCTGAGGAAGGATCCTGACCTGAAACGTCATCTATACATTCCCTCCACAGATGCTGCCTGACCCGTTGAGTTCCTCCAGCACTTTGTGTTTCGCTCGGGATTCCAGCGCCTGCAGTCTCTTGTGTGCAACCTGCTTTTGTTTGTATTGTACCTGTTTAAAATAAATGATGTTGAGTGAACAACCCGCATTTGTGGGACCACGTCCGATATGTGGAAATGCTATCGTGATCAGTCCTTGTACCTGATTTTTTTGTTTGCAGAATTAGTCTTGAGTGTTTCCCAATGTCGTGAAGCTGAAATGTGTGACGTGTGTTCTTCTGTCTACGATGGCCCAAGTGCCTCACTGGGCCATTGCCCGGTGTCACACTTTAATTGCTCCGTTGGTGTCTGAAAGCTCTTGTGATGGGGTGCAGTATTTCTGACTTCACGCCAGTCCCAAACTCCAATCCAGCATGGTGGCGCAGCGGGTAGAGTTGCTGCCTTCCCGCGCCAGGGGCCCGGGTTCGATCCTGACTCCCGGTGCTTGTCTGCACGGAGTCTGTACCTTCTCCCCGCGACCTGCGTGGGTTTTCTCCGGGACCTTTGGTTTCCTCCCACTCTCCAAAGGCGTACAGGTTTGTAGGTTAATTGGCTTGGAATAAATGTAAATTGTCCCTAGTGTGTGTAGGGTAGTGTTAGTGCGAGGGGATCGCTGGTCGGCGGGGACCCGATGGGCCGAAGGGCCTGTTTCCGCGCTGTATCTCTAAAGTAAACTAAAATCTGAACGTGCATCAGTCACAGGATGCCCACTTAACCGAATAGAAAAGTGACCATGAGTTCAGTGACACACTCCAGGGAAACAGGCCCCTTGTCCCTGCCCACTCTGATGATAACGTGACCCAGACCCATGCGGGGCACTGGCCCTCTGCAGACAGAAGAGATAACACACGGTGCTGTCTTAAACTGAACTAGTTTAGTGGGTAGACAAAAAACTGGAGAAACTCAGCGGGTGAGGCAGCATCTATGGAGCGAAGGAGATAGGCGACGTTGCCTCACCCGCTGAGTTTCTCCAGCTTTTTGTCCACCTTCGATTTTCCAGCATCTGCAGTTCCTTCTTAAACAAATAGTTGTAGTGGGTTCTCTCCGATGATGCCACGAGGATCTTCTCCGCTTCCCTCCCACATTCCAAAGACGTCCAGGTTTGTTCAGCTTAATGTAAAGATAAACTGAGTCGGTCCACTGAGTCCATACTTGGTTTCAAGGTAAGTTGGGGGTAGGGGGGGGGGGGGGTTAGTTGAAGGGAAATAAGGGAAATGTGTGGGGCAAATGTTTTTACACAAAAAGTAGTGGTGGGTGCCTGGACTGTGCCGCCAGGAATGGTGGTGGAGGCAAATACGATCGCGGCATTTAAAAGGCTTTAAGGGCGGCACAGCAGTAGAGTTGCTGCCTCACAGCCCCAGGGAGACCCAGGTTCGATCCTGACTCTGGGTGCTGTCTGTGTGGAGTTTGCACGTTCTCCCGTGGGTTTTCTCCGGGTTCCCACATTCCAAAGACGTGTGGGTTTGTGGGTTAATTAGCTTCTGTAAATTGACCCCAGTGTGTAGGATAGAACTAGCGTACAGGTGATCCGATCGCTGGTCGGCATGGACTTGGTGGGCCGAAGGGCCTGTTTCCACGCTGTATCTCCAAAACTAAAACTAAAGCCATGATCACATTGAACGGCGGTGCTTCTCGAAGGGCCGAATGGCCTACTCCTGGACCTATTGTCTGTAAACTAGATGGGCATATGGATATGGAGGGATATCAGGTGTCAGAGGTTGTGAGGAGAAGGCACGAGAATGGGGTTAGGAGAGATAGATAGATCAGCCATGGTTGAATGGCGGAGTAGGCTTGATGGGCCGAATGGCCTAATTCTACTCCTATTACTTGTGACATGATATGGATCATTATGCAGGCATTGGAGATTGTTGGGCACACACATTGTGGGCCGAAGGGCCTGTTCATGTGCTGTACTGTCCTATGTATAGAGAGCAACCGCAGATGCCGGTTTATATCGAAGATAGACCCAAAGTGCTGGAGTAACTCAGCGGCACAGGCAGCATCTCTGGAGAAAAAGGATGTTCAGTGGCCGAAGACGTTGAACATAGATGTTGAGGAGTTAACTGAAGCTCTTCAGCGAGGGGAGGTTGCAAACTCCGTTAAACTGGCTATAAATGTTTACAAGTGCAGGCTGTCATACGGGCAGCTGGAACACGGTGACGATAATGTGTTTTTTTTAAAGAACTAAGGTCTGTTTTTATTTGGCGGGCGGGCTCTGTTATCCATTGTAGCTAATTTACGAGGGCAGATTCAGGGCATGAGCGGCAGATATTAATCTCGCCCAGATACACCAGCCGCTCTATAGAATACACGGCAGATGGACTCAAAATGCTGGAGTATCTCAGCGGGACAGGCAGCAGCATCTCTGGAGAAAAGGAATGGATGATGTTTCGGGTCGAGACATCTTCTTCAGACCCTTCTTTCCAGAGATGCTGCCCGTCCCGCTGAGTTACTCCAGCATTTTGTGTCTGTCTTCGGATAGACAAAAATGCTGGAGAAATTCGGCGAGTGAGGCAGCACCTATGGAGCGAAGGAAATGGGCAACGTTTCGGGTCGAGACCCCTTCTTCAGACTGATGAGTTTCTCCAGCATTTTTTGTCTACCTTCGATTTGCCAGCATCCGCAGCTCCTTCTTAAACAAGGATAATGTAGACACCAGGTTAATGGTGTCAGCAAGTTATTCGGACACATCCAAGAAGATTCCACTCTCTCCCCACTTCCTCCCCCCACCCCCCTTCCTCTCTCCCCTTCCTCTCTGCCAGCCCCTCCACCCAGTTTCCTCCCCGGGTCTGGCACAAACAGACCCCGCTAGATGAACCTGAAGGGGCCCTTTCACGCCGGTTTTAAGCAGCCGCCAGCCCAGCGCTCCATCATCACGGTGCAACCAGGCTGAATGCAGGGCTTCATCACTCAGCTCCCCGCACTGACAATAATGCAGAGTAATGAATGGCTCGGAGGCAGCGCCAACGTAATTGAGAATATGAGATGACATTGTAAACATGGGCCGTGAACCCGGCGTCTGATGTGGAGATTGTGTTAGTGCTGAGCGCACCTGCAGGGGCAAATAGAGAGGGAGCAGAATGGACAGCAGCCACCTCTCTGTGTCTTTCTGTCTCTCTGTCTGTGTCTCTCTGTCTCCCCCCCTCCCTCAGTCTCTTTCATGCTCTCCCTCCCCACTTTTTATCTTCTAGCTCGCCCCCCCCCCCGTCCCTTTCCCTCCTCTCTCCCCCATTTCCTTCTCTCTATCCCCTCTCCCCATTTCTCGCTCCAACTTTCCCTCTCCCACCTTTCTCTCCCCCCCCCCCTTGCTCCCCTCCCCTCTCCTCTCCAGCCACCTCTCCTCAGCTCCTCCCCACTCTTCCCCCTCCCTCTCCCCCTCACACCTCATCCCCCTCCTCTCCCCCCCCCCCCCCCCCCCCCCCACCCCCCCCCCCCCCCCCCCCCCCCCCCCCCCCCCCCCCCCCCCCGCCCCCTCCTCTCATAGTGATACAGTGTGGAAACAGGCCCTTCGGCCCAACTTGCCCACACCGGCCAACATGTCCCACCTACACTAGTCCCACTTGCCTGCGCTTCGTCCATATCTCTCCAAACCTGTCCTATCCCTCGTCTTCCCCTTCCACTCCCCCTCTTCCCCCTCGCTCTCCCCTCTCCCACTTACTCCTTCCTCTCTCTCCCCACTTCCTCTCTCTCCCCACTTCCTCTCCCCATCTCTCTCCCCATCCGCTCTCCCCATCCTCTCTTCCCCTTCCTCTCTCTCCCACTTCCTCTCCCTCTCCCCCTTACGCTCTCCCCCATCCTCTCTTCCCCCCTCTCTCCCCCCTTCCTCTCTCTCCCCCCCCGCTCTCTCTCCCCTCTCCCCCCCCCTTCTCTCTCCCCCCTCTCTCTCCCTCCTTCTCTCTCTCCCCTTCTCTCTCTCCCCCTCTCTCCTTTCTCTTCCCTCCCTTTCCCCTATCCCCCCTTCGTATTATTCCTCCCCTTTGCCCCCTCTCTCCCCATCTTCCCCCCTCTCCCTCCACCCTTTCTCTCTCCCCCTTCTCTCTCTATACACATTTGTACCTCTATATCTCTCCTCACTGTGCCTCCCTTCTCTATTACCTCTCTCCCCCCCCCCCCCCCCCCCCTTATAGCTCTCTCCCCCCACTATCACTCTCTTTCCCCTCTACAAATCATTCTCCTCCTCTATACCTCTCTCTCAGTACAGAGATCTTTGCTCTACTGTGATCACTCTCTACTGCAGCTTAATTTTCTGCAAAAGGTCAGCTGTAAATATTGTTTATTGACCATGTTGGACCAGCATTGTGTGACATTAACAACACAGAGGCAGGACGCTCGCTGCAGCTCCCTGCTCCCCTGCGCCTCCTCCTCTGGCTGAACGAGGAGGGGTCTCTACACCCTGGTTCACTCTTGAGCCCTCAATTGAAAACTTAAATACTCTTCAATCAGTTACGAATATCTTTAGATTCTTTTGTAATTGTTGGAGAATGTTGCAAAATCAGTACAGGGCCCTCACTAATTATCCGGCACTCTAAGGTTCCAGACCCTTTGTGGATTATCCGTTTTGCCGGACCAACAGAGGTTGCGGCCTCCGAGGGAAGTCCAACGGGACTGGCCGCTCAGGGGCTGAGATACCTGGTCTGCAAAGTCGACCTCGGAAGTCGGCTATGGGAGCGTATCTGCCGGCTCTGGCTGGGCCGGAGTTCCAGAGCCCCGGACGCAGGGAGCAAATTCGACCCGCCGATCAGCCACGGAATTCCCAGTGAGGTCGAGATCGGCCATTTCATCCGACCTGGATGCCATATTTTCTGGTGGACTTCCAGGGGGGATTTCAAGGGCGCTCTGGGAATTTTTTCCGCATTAAAGGAGGTGCCGGACCACCAGTTGCCGGTAAATCGGTGGTGGAGCTGTATCTCTGGAATCTGTGCCTTGCATAAACCCCTTCAATCTGTGACGTCACCAGTGCATGTCGGAAGCAGTGATCTGTTTGCAAACACATACTACCATCACCTGGGCACTTTCCAGCATTTGCCTTGGAATCTAAATACACCTAGACTAAGTGGGACATCACACGGGAGAGCTGGTCCCCCAACGCAATATTCCACCTCTCCACCAATTCCAATATTGGTGGCCAGTGGGGGGTGGGGTGGATTTCTGGAGCACTGGTATGGGTGTTGTGCGCTGAAGGGAATGGTTTCCAGAGGGTAGTATGAACATTGTGGGCCGAATGGATTCTTGGGCTGGCGGCTCAGACACTCACAGCTGGTGGGCTCACAGTTGACTCACGGCTATTCCTTGAAATTCCATTTCAAGCAGGGTGCAAGGTCACTAAAGACAGCGAGTTGTGACCTCTCCCTCCCTCATCTTGCAGAGACTGAGCCACGCCCACATTTCCGGGTTTTATAGTCCCTCCCCCTCCCACCAGAAGGAGCGTGGCCTTCATGGCGTGATTGACAGGAGAGAGAATCTCAACATTTTTTAAACACTAATAACACTTTTAATTTTCATCGATGGGAAAAATCCTCGGTAGCTGATGAGTGGAGGGGGACTCCGAGTAAGGTGGCCAAAACTCACTGCCGTCCGTGGTAGCATTTTTTCTAAAATCAATATAAAGCGCAAACAGGAAATGGTCAAGATTAGACTTATAATTATATAGAAGGCAAGGCAGCTCTAATTAGGTAAGGCAGCTCTAATTAGGTAAGGCAGCTCTAATTAGGCAAGGCAGCTCCCTTTAGCACTTTCAAAACCAAAGGCAACACATCTTGTTTTAGCACTTTCAAAACCAAAGGCAACACTGCTTGCTTTAGCACTTTCAAAACCAAAACACACTTTTGCATTTTCAAACTACATTTTCAAACCACGTTAAGGGCACTGACAGGTCAGTAAAACCACTCACAGTTTAGTAGACATGTTTTCAGTGTTATTCACAGCTCAGACTGAGAATTGTGACCTCTCGCTCCCCCATCTTGCAGAGAACTGAGGCACCTCCACACTTCCAGGTTTTATAGTCCCTCCGGAAGTGGCCATCAGGAGAGAGAATCTCAACATTTATTAAACACTAATAACTCTTTTATTTTTCATCGATGGGGAAAATCCTCTTGTCCTGCGCAGCGGAGGGGGACTCTGAGTAAGATGGCCAAATATAACAGCCGTAAGTGGCAGCGTTTTCTCTAAAATTAATATACAGAACAACAGGAAGTGGTCAGGATCAGACTTTTAGTAATATAGCTTACATTGTTGGAGACACAAGGCACTGCAGATGCTGCAATCTTGAGTAAAGCACAAAGTGCTGGAGGAACTCAGTGGAACCATTACAGGAAGGTTGAGTGGAAAGGTTTGGGGATGTACAAATATTGGGGGGGGGGGGGAGGGGGTGGTTGGAGGGGAATCAGTCTACCCCATGGCTGAAGGGGTAGTATAATTTGATAGCCACAGGGAAGAATGATCTCCTGTGGCGTTCTGTCCTGCATCTTGGTGGAACCAGTCTGTTGCTGAAGGTGCTGCTCAGGTTGATCAGGTTGTCATGGAGGGGGTGGAGCTGTATTGTCCAGGATGCTCCGCAGTTTGAGGAGCATCCTCCCCTCCGAGACCACCTCCCATGAATCCAACTCCTCCCCCAGGATGGAGCCAGCCTTCCTGATGAGTTTGTTAATCCTGAAGGAGATGTGCAGGGTAAGAGTTTACACAGAGAGTGGTGGGTGCGTGGAACACACTGGCCCAGAGGTTGTGGTGGAGGCAAATATGATGGTGGCATTTAAGAGGCTTTTAGATAGGCACATGGATATGGAGGGAATGGAGGAAAATGGATCATATGCAGGCAGAGGCTTAATTTTGAAATGACATTGTAGGCCAAAGGGTCTGTTTCTGTATTGCACTGTTCTATACCGAAGATAGACGCAAAGTGCTGGAGTAACTCAGCGGTTCAGGCAGCTTTAATGACAAATAAAATTAACTTTGACTTTGGAGAAAAAGGAAATGTGACGTTTCAGGTCGAGACCCTTCTTCTGTCTGACCCGAAACATCACCCAGAGATGCTGCCTGACCCTCTGATTGCTCCGGCACTGTGTCTATCTTCGATATAATCCATCATCTGCAGTTCCTTTCTACGCACTCTACTGTTGTTCTATGTTCTATTTTTTGCAGGAAATCGACAGATTACATTTCAGGTCGGGAGATTGGAGGCATCCCAAAATGTCATCTGTCCATTCCCTCTGCAGAGGCTGCCTGACCCCTTCAGTTACCCCAGCACTTTGTCTTTTTGCTCATGATTACGTTGTTAATTGCTGCATGGGTGCTGCAGATGAAGCGGTCTTCCATGTTTCAATGCACGTAATGCACTCTCTGACTATCCCGACGTGGGCAGATGCATTTTCATTTTACATTTGCAGCAAGAGCAGGGAGGAATTATTTAAGGAATAAAGTGCACTTGAGTGACGAACCAATGGGAATTTGAAAGAAGACCTCAGTGTTGTAAATATTTAGCAGTGATTGCTGGAGAAACCCTTGGTTAGGCGGCACCTTGGCAGCGTGTGGGCTGAAGAGCCTGTTCCTGTGCTGTTCTTTTCTAGTTCTAAGAATGTTGTATTGTGCAACCGCTCAAAGTTCACCACAAGTCTGGTGAAACCGTGGCCAGTCACTCACTCACTGCCTTTATAGTTGGGCACCGGGCTGTATTCAACATCAATCAAAGGACATGGCTTAGTGTCAGTACATTAGGTTGTTGATCAGATTGCCCTTGGAGTGCCTCTGTATTGTTACGCCCATACTGCCGGTGATATAGTGGCTTTGGAAATACTCAGAGCAAAATCGGAAGAATGATTACTGGATTGACAGATCTCAGCCCTCTCAGTACCTCAAGAATTATGTCTGTTGACATTCAGAGAGCAATTAGCTGATTTAAATGCTATTTTATCGAAATATTCAAGGTATTGAAAGAGCTGGAATGTAATCCAAATAATAAATCAACTGATGAATGATCAATGGATAGGTCTAGATCTAGACCAGGGTTTCTCAACCGTGGTTCCTCTGAATGCCAGGGTTCCGCGGGAGGTCACTAGGGGTTCCAAGAGAAGTAATGATAAATAGGCTACTCATATGTACACGCATTTGTGAGTCATTTTTGTGATTCATTTCATTTTCGTAATTTTATCATACACGTACGGCATATTTAGCGACGTCTATATATGGCGCCGGTGTGAAACGGCCTTTAGTGGTCAGTGGACAGGAGCTGTGCGTGACGGATTTGTGTATCATCAAGTAACTCACTCGAGTACAGGTGCATGCACGGTCTCCATCAGTCCTGTCTGTGCTTCCTGGCGTGCAGGTACAGTCACTCATTCACTCACGTTATTTAGTAATTTTTACCCATCATTTAGGGATGTTATATGAATTTTAAAAATGTAAGTATGTTTATGTTTATTTTTGTTAGTTTATCAAAAGTTTATTTATGCATGTTTTGTTAGTTTATGAAAAGTGTGTGTATTTCCTCTCTCTTTCTCTCCCTCTTTCTCTCCTCCAAGGTTAGTTCTTCTGTTTGCCTTTATTTGCTTCAGTATTGAACAAGCAGTTTGATTTCAGTTTTTTTTTTGCATTGTCAATATACTTGAGAAAAACACATGTTATTTTTTTGCTTAAACCAGTTATCAGAAAAGCATATTATGTTTGCCTTATGAACTTTAAGTTTAAGAAAGGGAAAGAAAGAGATTAATAAAGACATATAATAATTTTTATGTAGGGGTTCCCTGAGACATGCACATTATTTCATGGGTTCCGCAAGGGTTAAAAGGTTGAGAAACGCTGGAATAGACCATGGAAGAATGAAAAATAAACCCAAATGATGGCCAATTCTTCCCTGCCCAAAGAACAGGGAGCCTCTGGAATGTGCTCCTGGTTGGTATTCCTGGTTTTCTATAGGGAGTAATTGCTTCCCGACTGGGCAGCGATGCATTCTGCAGAAGGTCTGGATCCGTATGGAAACCGCTTGGTCTATGCGATCCCCCTAGTCTGGTTTCTTTCATTTAAAAAAGGTCAGGGAGGAATTTCTCTAAACATAGATTTTTTGCTGTCTTTTTAGTTTAGAGACACAGCTCAGAAGCAGATCCTTCCGCCCACTGAGTCCGCAGGACCAGCGATCCCTTCATATTAACACTATCCCACACACATTAGGGACAATTTTGTTTTCCATTTACCAAGCCAATTTACCTACAAACCTGCATGTCTTTGGAGTGTGGGAGGAAACGGAAGATCTCGGAGAAACCCCACGCAGGTCATGGGGAGATCATACAAACTCCGTACAGACTGCACCCGTAGTCGGGATCGAACCCGTGTCTCTGGCGCTGCAGACGCTGTGAGGCAGCGTTTCTACCACTGCGCCACCATGTCCCCGAGGAGTTTACCAAGAAATCTCATGGAATGGCAAGAGAGGTTGTGGGAAATGAGAAAGTCATGGAGTCAAACGGCATAGAAAGAGGCCATTCAGCTGGCCACATCCATACTAACCCAACTGCATTAATCTCGTCTTCCAGCACTTGACCCTTAGCCTTCTACACCTTGATGATTTAATTTAGTTTAGTTTATAATTATTGTCATGTAGGTATAATGAAAAGCTATTTTGTTGTTGTGTGCTATCAACGAAAAGACTACATGATTACAATCTTGCCATCCACAGTGTAAAGATACCTGATAAAGGGAATAACGTTCCATTCAAATGCAGACACAGGAGACTGCAGATGCTGGAATCTTGCGCAAAAAGCAAAGTGTGGAGGAACTCAACGGGTCAGGCCGCATCTGTGAAGGGAATGGAAAGACAGTGTTTCAGGTCGGGACCTTACTTCTGTCTGGTTCGATGGGCAAAATGGCCTGTTACTATTTACATGTACTTCGTAAATGAAAAAAAAATTGAAAGACGAGAATATTTATCAAAAAGAGCGATGTTTCTGATGCTGAGAAGTAAAGGCAGGCAGACTTTCATATGAAGAAAGGCTGGATAGACACGGCTTGTACTCGCTAGAATTTAGAAGATTGAGGGGGGAATCTTATAGAAGCTTATAAAATTCTTAAGGGATTGGACAGGCTAGATGCAGGAAGATTGTTCCCGAAGTTGGGGAGGTCCAGGTCAAGGGGTCACAGTTTAAGGATAAGGGGGGAAATCTTTTAGGACCGAGATGAGAAAAACATTTTTCACACAGAGTGGTGAATCTCTGGAATTCTCTGCCACAGAAGGTAGTTGAGGCCAGTTCATTGGCTATATTTAAGAGGGAGTTGGATGTGGCTCTTGTGGCTAAAGGGATCAGGGGGTATGGAGAGAAGGCAGGTACGGGATACTGAGTTGGATGATCAGCCATGATCATATTGAATGGCGGTGCAGGCTCGAAGGGCCGAATGGCCTACTCCTGCACCTATTTTCTATGTTTCTATGGTTCTAGAGTTTGCTGCATCATTTCATGTCCTTGAATGAATGAATACTTTATATTTTATTGTCACATGCAATTCTTCGCATGCATACCCAAGATATGCGAATAGTCGCCACATAGGGGGTGCTTACGATGTTACAAACTACCCGCATGTCAGGTCCCCCTTTATTCTCCCCCCTCCTCATGGTGGTCCCCCCCACGCCGGGTCCTCCTTTGTTCCTTCCTCCAACAGCAGCTTCCTCACTTCCACATGGTCCGTCCTTGTCCGTCGGTCTGGCTGATCCCTCGTACTTTCCCTGCCCTGAACCAGGGTCGGCCAATTCAATCTCTAGGTCCACGATGGCGGAGGTGGAAGGTGAAGGGGAAAGTCTGCAAACACGCGTCCCGCACCCTCGGAAAGTGCCCTAAACGGCTGGGGAAGAGGCTCGTCCTGACCTTGATGCATGGAAGCGGGGGGGCGCTGCTGGAGGTGACAGACGATGCGTTTGCAGTGGTAGATAGTTTGAGAAGCTCCTCCCTCCATTTTTGCTGGGCTTCTGTGAACAAATGTACCAATCGGGAACAGGAGGAGGCCACTCGGCCCCTCGAGCCTGTCCCTCCATTCCATGTGATCACGGCCAATTTGATTGTAACTTCATATCTGCCTTCGCATCTATCTACAGTCATCCCCACTCCCTTGACAATCAAGTATCTATCTCCATCCTCTTTGCCGTTGAGGAAGAGATTTCCAAAAGCGCAGGATATCTGGGGAGACAATATTTGACCTTATTTGTGTCTCGTTTGGTGAGCCCACATTGGAGGTGATGGCTGGGAGAGGATGTTCAGTGTTGTTGTATGGAGTGGTTGAATGATGATTTGATCTCTCCCGCCCTCTAATTCCTGATCCCTCTTCTATTCCACACAATGCCGATCCCTCTGTCCCCCAACCTCCCAATCCTTCTTTTCCTCCCATCCCCAAATCCATCTTTACCCTAATCCCCATCCCCCTTTTATCCCAATACCTGATACCCCTTTTCCTTCCAACACCTGATCCCTCTATTCCTCCCAACCTCGTCCTCCCAACATCTCATCTCTCTCTTTTTCCCCAGCACCTAATCCCTTTTTACCCCCCAACCCCTGAACCCACTCTTTCTCCTGGACCTCAATCCCTCGTTTCCTCCCATCCCTTGGCCTCTCTGTTCCTCCCAACCCCAGATCTTCCGACTCCTCACCGCATCTAGGCTCTGACTCTTGTTCCCATTGTCAATATTTACCTCACACTACCTCCAGCTTGTTGCGTGATCAATAGATTGCAAACAGTAAGAATTAACCGCTGCAGTGTTTCGACAACTAGATATATTATACAAGCATGAATATAGAAGTTGGGAGGTCATGTTGCAGTTGTATATTACTTTGGTGAACTTTGTGTTCAGGTCTGGGCACCATGTTATAGGAATGATATTGCCAAGCTTGAAAGGGTTCAGAAAAGATTTACAAGGATGTTGCCAGGACTAGAGGGTGTGAGCTATAGGGAAAGGTTGAGTAGGCTGGGCCTCTATTCCATGGAGCGTAGGAGGATGAGGGGAGATATTATAGAAGTATACAAATCATGAGAGAATAGATCGGGTAGATGTTGTTATTAAGCCCTGCTCAGAGTCTTTTACCCAGAGTAGGGGAATCGAGGACCAGGGGATATAGGTTCAAGGTGAACGGGAAATGATTTACTAGGAATCAGAGGGGTAACATTTTCACACAGAGGATGGTGGGTGTATGGAACAAGCTGCCAGAGGAGGTAGTTGAGGCTGGGATTATCCCTTTGTTTAAGAAACAGTTGGACAGGTACATGGATAGGACAGGTTTGGAGGGTTATGGACCAAGCGCAGGCAAGTGGGATTAGTGTAGCTGGGACACCGTTGGCTGGTGTGGGCGAGTTGGGCCGAAGGGCCTGTTTCCACACTGGATTACCAGTGCCCACGAAGAGTAAGGTGACGTGCCTCAATGACTATCGACCAGTGGCACTGATGAACTGCTTTGAGAGGTTGATCATAGCGCAAATCAACTCCTACCTCGACAAAAATCTGGACCCACTGCAGTTCGCTTACCGCCACAACAGATCAACAGTGGATGCGATCTCGCTGGCCCTCCACTCCGCTCTGGACCACTTGGACAACAAAAACTCATATGTCAGGATGTTATTCATTGATTACAGCTCGCCATTTAATACAATCATCCCCTCCAAGCTGGTTACCAAACTCTCAGAACTGGGTTTCTGTGCATCCCTCTGCAATTGGATCCTTGACTTCCTCATTTTCAGACCACAGTCTGTTCGTATTGGTGGAATTGTGTCAGCCTCGATAACAATCAGCACGGGAGCACCTCAAGGCCCCCTGCTGTACTCACTCTATACTCATGACTGTGTAGCCGGTCACAGTGCGAACTCCATCATCAAGTTCGCTGATGACACCATTGTTGTGGGACGTATCACTGATGGGGATGAGTCGGAATACAGAAGAGAGAACGAGCGACTGTCCATATGGTGCCAGCACAATAACCTGGCCCTCAACACCAGCAAAACCAAGGAACTGATTGTAGACTTTGGAAGGAGTAGGATGGGGACCCACAGTCCTGTTTATATCAACGGATCAATGGTTGAAAGGGTCAAGAGCTTCAAATTCCTGGGCGTGCACATCTGTGAAGAGCACATCTCTTTCCTGGTCCGAGAACACTGATGCAATTATTAAGAAAGCTCATCAGCGCCTCTACTTCCTGAGAAGATTACGGAGAGTCGGTTTGTCAAGGAGGACTCTCTCTAACTTCGACAGGTGCACAGTACAGAGCATGCTGATCGGTTGCATCGTGGCTTGAGTGCCCTGGAGGGGAAAAGACTACAAAAAGTAGTAAACGCTGCCCAGTCCATCATCGGCTCTGACCTCCCTTCCATCGATGGGATCTATCGCAGTCGCTGCCTCCAAAAGGCTGGCAGCATCATCAAGGACCCACACCATCCTGGCCACACACTCATCTCCCCGCTTCCTTCAGGTAGAAGGTACAGGAGCCTGTAGACTGCAACAACCAGGTTCAGGAATAGCTATTTCCCCACAGCCATCAGGCTATCAAACTTGGATCGGACAAAACTTTGGATCGGACAAAACATTAATAGCCCATTATCTGTTATTTGCACTTTATCAGTTTATTTATTCATGTGTGTATATATTTATATGATGGTATATGGACACACTGATCTGTTTTGTAGTCAATGCCTACTATGGTCTGTTGTGCTGAAACAAAGCAAGAATGTCATTGTCCTATCAGGGACACACGACAATAAACTCTCTTGAATCTTACTCTATGACTATGACTCTGAGCACAAGCGATGGAAGCTGTGGAGTTTTGAGACTCCACCAGATGGCAGTGCCCAAGACTACTTCTTGCTTTGTTAGCCTAGTTTGGTATTAAATTAGAATTATACCACTCTTATTGTTTTGGAGAAACAGACAGAACTTTTTTAATTTTAACCATACAATGCGCTCACACTCACGATGATGAGAGGTTGGACAAAGTTGGATTCTTTTTCTCCCCTCAGCAGAAGGTTGGAGGCTGAGCTTGAGGTGAACGGGGCAACATTTAAAAGAGATATGCAGGGCACATTTTTAATGCAGAGGGCAGTGTGTGCCTGGAACGCACTGCCAGGGGTGGTGGTGGTGGAGGCAGATACAACGGTGGCATTCAAGAGGTTTTTTGATAGGCAGGAATGGAAAGATATGGATCGTGTGGAGGCAGGCAAGATTAGTTTAACTTGGCATCATGCCATAAGGTCATCAGTGATAGGAGTAGAATTAGGCCATTCAGCCCAACAAGTTTACTCCGCCATTCAATCATGGCTGATCTATCTCTTCCTCCTAACCCTATTCTCCTGCCTTCTCCCCATAACCTCTGACACCTGTCCTAAACAAAAATCTATCTACCTCTGCCTTAAAAATATCCACTGACTTGGCCTCTACAGCCTTCTGTGGCAAAGAATTCCCCAGATTCACCAGCCAGTGTTAAGCTTATCAAATGTCAGTAATACAATAGTCTGAAGAAGGGTTTTCGAACCGAAACGTCACCCATTCCTTCTCTCCAGAGATGCTGCCTGTCGTGCTGAGTTACTTGTTGAGTGTCTACTGCAATTGAATATTACGGGCACATCGATAATCTATAATCGATAATCTATAATGTATAATCGATAATCCAGCCAATCTATAATCTAGTCATCCTATCATAAGGTCATGAGGTCATAATGTTTGGCGGACATTGTGGGCCAAATGGCCTGTTCCTGTGCTGTGCTTTTTCATGATCTATATAACCCTTCCTCTGCATATACAGTGGCTTGCAAAAGTATTCATACCCCTTGAACTTTTCCACATTTTGTCACGTTACAATCACAAACGTAAATGTATTTTATTGGGATTTTATGTGATAGACCAACACAAAGTGGTGCATAATTGTGAAGTGGAAGGAAAATGAAAAATGGTGTCCAAATTTTATTACAAATAAAAAACTGAAAAGTGTGGCGTGCAAAAGTATTCAGCCCCCCTCAGTCAATACTTTGTAGAACCACCTTCCGCTGCAATTACAGCTGCAAGTCTTTTGGGGTATGTCTCTACCAGCTTTGCACATCTAGAAACTGAAATTTCTGGCCATTCTTCTTTGCAAAATAGCTCAAGCTCAGTCAGATTGGATGGAGAGTGTCTGTGAACAGCAATTTTCAAGTCTTGCCAGAGATTCTCAATTGGATTTAGGTCTGGACTTTGACTGGGCCATTCTAACACATGAATATGCTTTGATCTAAACCATTCCATTGTAGCTCTGGCTGTATGTTTAGGGTCGTTGTCCTGCTGGAAGGTGAACCTCAGCCCCAGTCTCAAGTCTTTTGCAGACTCTAACAGGTTTTCTTCCAAGATTGCCCTGTATTTGGCTCCATCCATCTTCCCATGAAGTCTGACCAGCTTCCCTGTCCCTGCTGAAGAAAAGCATCCCCACAGCATGATGCTGCCACCACCATGTTTCACAGTGGGGATGGTGTGTTCAGGGTGATGTGCAGTGTTAGTTTTCTGCTACACATAGCGTTTTGGATTTAGGCCAAAAACTTCAATTTTGGTCTCATCAGACCAGAGCACCTTCCTCTACATGTTTGCTGTGTCCCCCACATGGCTTGTGGCAAACTGCAAATGGGACTTTTTTATGGCTTTGTTTCAACAATGGCTTTCTTCTTGCCACTCTTCCATAAAGGCCCGATTTGTGGAGTGCACGACTAATAGTTGTCCTGTGGACAGATTCTCCCACCTGAGCTGTGGATCTGTGCAGCTCCTCCAGAGTTACCATGGGCCTCCTGGCTGCTTCTCTGATCAATGCTCTCCTTGCCCGGCCTGTCAGTTTAGCTGGACGGCCATGTCTTGGTAGGTTTGCAGTTGTGCCATACTCTTTCCATTTTTGGATGATGGATTGAACAGTGCTCCATGAGATGTTCAAAGCTTGGGATATTTTTTTTATAACCTAACCCTGCTTTAAACTTCTCCACAACTTTATCCCTGACCTGTCTGGTGTGTTCCTTGGCTTCGTGATGCATTGTTTGTTCACTAATGTTCTCTAACAAACCTCTGAGGCCTTCACAGAACAACTGTATTTATACTGAGATTAGATTACACACAAGTGGACTCTATTTACTAATTAGGTGACTTCTGAAGGCAATTGGTTGCACTGGATTTTATTTAGGGGTATCAGAGTAAAGGGGGCTGAATACTTTTGCACGCCACACTTTTCAGTTTATTATTTGTAAAAAAAATTGAAAACCATGTATCATTTTCCTTCCACTTCACAATTGTGCACCACTTTGTGTTGGTCTATCACATAGAATCCCAATAAAATACATTTACGTTTGTGGTTGTAACGTGACAAAATGTGGAAAAGTTCAAGGGGTATGAATACTTTTGCAAGCCTCTGTATCTGTCCACATGTCTTTTAAAAATCATAAGTACACCCACTTCTATAGCTTCTTCAGGCAGCTCATTCAAGAATACAGACTATCCTCTGTGAAAACATTGCTCTTGAGGTCCCTTTTCAATCATTGAATCTCCCCTCTCATAGCAAGCCTGTGCCCTCTAGATTTAGAATCCTCTACTCTGCAAGCATTCACTCGACCCAAGCCCCTCATGATCTTGTTCACCTCAATAAGGTCACCCCTCAGCCCAGATACAAGAGCGGCGTTTCAGAGGCTTTCAGATAGGCACATGGATATATGCAGGGAATGGTGGCATGTGGATCATGTGCAGGCTGGTGATATTAGTTTAGCTTGGTATTATGCAGACGAAGGAACCGCAGGCGCTGGTTTATACCGAAGACAGACTCAAAGTGCTGGAGTAACTCAGCGGGTCAGACCCTTCCTCAGACTATGGAGAGACTTTTTAGATGTAACACAACCAGTCATTTTTCTCTATACCACATTCCTGCAGAAGTTTGATAGTGTATTCATCAGCATATGAAATCTCCTCAATCTTTGAATATATATATAATATTCTAATATAGAATGTGCGACTCTATTTCCTGTATTAGACTGTGTTTTCTGATACTGCGCTATATTGTAATGGGATGCACATTAATGCTGATGCTGCAAACAGACCTTTCATGCAATCAGCCCTGATGTTTTTCATTATAATGTCTGAATGCCAGAAAAGGATTTGAATAATTACTAACATATTGCATGTACAATTATTTAAATAGATTCCTTCTTTTCATATTTCCCAGGAGGTGGATGGTTTCAAAAAAAGCGAACAATGACATTGCATTTAATATTGTTTTGTGTTTACACCTAATTAATAAATCACATTTATCATGATTTACTTTCTCCGTGACCTTAAATCATGTGGACATTTATCGATTAATTGATGACAACACCTCGCTTTTTAAATTCTCATTGTTATTTTCAAGACGGCACAGTGGGGCAGTGGTACAGTTGCTGCCTCACAGCGCCAGAGACCCGGGTTCGATCCTGACCACGGGTGCTGTCTGTACAGAGTTTGTACGTTCTCCCTGTGACCGCGTAGGTTTTCCCAGGGCGTTCCGGTTTCCACCCAGACACCAAAGACGTGCGGGTTTGTAGGTTAATTGGGTTCTGTAAATAGAATACAATACAATACTATTATTTATTGTCATTTTAACCTCAAATGAAGTTCAAATGAAAATTGTCCCTCATGTGTAGGATAGTGTTAATGTATGTGGTAATCGCTGGTTGGTGCGGACTCGGTGGGCCGAAGGGCCTCTCCATGGTCTTGCACCCTCTCCCCGTAAGCTCCTCTTCAACACCGCAGGAATATGCGTCTCCAACTCTGGCCTCAAGTCTGTTGCTGACTTCTGTCGCTTCACTGTTGGGCAGAGCTGCCTTCCAATACCAGGCATCGAGCTATGGAAATCTTTTCCCCAGAATTGTAAGTTTACAAACTTATTAAAGGCATAGCTAGGGTGGACAGTCGGAACCTTTTTCACGGGGTAGAAATGTCAAAGACGAGAGGGCAAAGCTTTAACGTGAGAGGAACAAAGTGTTAAGGAGATGAGCGGGTCAAGTGCTTAGCACACGTGGTGTATTAAACTTTACTGGGTGACACTGCCAGTGGTGCTGGTGGAGGCTGAAGCGATAGTGGCTTTGAAGGGACTTTTGGATAGGCACATAGATGTGCAGGGAATAGAGGGAGATGGATCATGTGCAGGCAGAGATTAGTTTAACTTGGCATCATTTTGGCACGGACATTGTGGGCCGAAGGTCCTGTTCCTGTGCTCCACTGTTCCACATTCCATGTTCTAACTCTCTCCACCCCGTTCCCCATTCTTGAAGGTACTCCCGAAGAGCTATTCCTTTAATTGGATCGAATGTCCCGACCCAAATCGTCGCCTATTCATATCCTCCAAAGATGCTGCCTGATGCGCTGAATTACTCCAACACTTTGTGTTACACAGAAGATTCCAGCAACTGTGTGTCTCTCTCTTGTATGTCATCTATGTGACAGAGTGCTGAATGTGTTTGATTGTACAACTTGGGATGCTTCACTACTCCAAATGTTCTATATAAATGTCAGTGTGGTTGGTCTGTTCCCTGATTTGGGCCACAGGGCCTGATCCTACACTCCATAGCTCTGGCAGCTTGTTCCATATACCCATCATCCTCTGTCTGAAAAATCTACCCCACATGTCTCCTTTCAATTTCATACTTCTTACCTTAAACCCGCATCCTCTAGTTTTGGATTTCCCTATACTGAGTCAAATAGACTGACTATCAACCCAATCTATGCTTCTCGTATAATTTTATAAACCTCAAGAAAATTCGCTCATCCCTCAGCTTCCTACATTCCAGTGAGGATAAAACCAAAGGTGGACACAAAATGCTGGCGTAACTCAGCAGGACAGGCAGCATCTCTAGAGAGAAGGAATGGGTGACGTTTCAGGTCGGGACCCTTCTTCAGACTGATGTCAGGGGCCGTTCGGAGATAAAATGTAGTCGGAGACAGTAAGACTGGTGGGGAAACTGGGAAGGGGGAGGGGATGGAGGGAGAGGGAAAGCAACCCGAGCAATAAACCCTAGCAAGAAAGAGAATAAAACCAACCCTAGCAAGTCTCTTGTAACTCCAGCCCTCCAAGGCAAACAGCCGTGGGATTCTCTTCTGTGCTCTCTCTATTGCTACCGCTTGCTTAAATTACTGAATGGAGATTTGAACCCTTGACTTTCAGACGTACAGGTTAGAGTCTGACTCGCTGAGTCACAGCTGCCACATCTCAGTTGCACAATCTCCCAGGTTCACGAGTCATTGACTTCTGCTGTGTGAGCAATGCTAAGTCGCTCTAAGTTACCATGCAAGTGTTCAACCATGCAAGGAATGTAGACTTTGCAGACTGAGCCTGCATTTAATTGCCCGTTGCTAATTGTCCTTGAGGAGATGGTGGTAAGCTGCCATCTTAAACAGTTGGGTATGTATACACCCACAATGCTGTTTAGCGGATTTGGGGGGGGAGGGGAAGTTTCAGGATTTTGAGCCAGCGATGGTGGAGGAACTGTGACATATTTCCAAGTCACGACTGGTGTACATTACGTGTAGGAAGGAACTGCAGATACTGGTTTATATTGCAGATAGACACGCAATGCTGGAGCAACTCATTGGGTCAGGCAGCATCTCCGGAGAAAAGGAATCGGTGATGTTTCGGGTCGAGATCCCTTCCCCAGAATGAGAGATAGAGGTTTTTATTGGATGTACGTGGGAAGGGATTGGACAAGGGGGGATAGGATGGAATCGAGGAACGTGGAAATAATTTCAGTGGGGCAGAAGCAGGCAGAAACATGGGGGTCTGCCAGGGCAGTTCTGCTTATGGTATTTAGGGAGCAGGTAAAAGTAGCCTTGATGGGCTTGGGAACGATAAGGTTGGAGGGTGAACAGCAGGAAGTGATGAAATTGGAGATAGTTTGAGAGATAATGGGCTGCTGCTCATCTGTGGGGTCATGGTCCAGGGGTATGTATGAGGAGGCGTCGCAGAGCTGGCTCCTGGTCTCATCTAACAGCCTGGGAAAGTGTTCCGACCCGAAACGTCACCTTTTCCTTTTCTCCAGAGACCCGCAGAGTTGATCCAGCATTGTGTATCTATCTCTGGTGCGCATTACGGCCAGGTTCGGCAACTCGAATGCCGCGGAACGAGGGAGATTACAGAGAGCGGTAGACGCTGCTCGGTCCATCGTATGCACCGACCTTCCCATCATCAAAAGGATCAGTAGGAGGCTCTGCCCCAAAGAGTCAGCCAGCATCATCACAGACCCACACCACCCCTGATACTACAATCGGGCAGAAGGTATATAAATGTGAACACTGTGATTAGCAGGTTCAAGGACAGCTACTTCCTAGCAATCACCAGGCTCTTGAACATCAGCAACTATGATCATCGATGGACCCTGTCTTTGGTTGCACTATGGACTACATCTTTAACACTTGTATTACAGTTGGTAATTTGTGGATTATTGCTCATTATACTGTACATTATCGGTGTGCATGTGCGTTTACAGTGCTGTTAAGCTGATGCAAGTACGTATGACAATTAAACTCTCTTCAATCTTTGACGAATAATATATATATATTTTTTGATTTTATATTATTTCTTCTTAATATGTAATTACTTCTAATAAAAAAATTTTACAAAAAAACTCTCTTCAATCTCTCTATTGACTCTTGACTTCTGATTCTTGTGTGTGGTTTGGAGGGCAACTTTGAGGTGGTGTTGCTCCAAATAACAATTTCTGATGACCTCCCCGCAACGCTCTCTACTCTCCTGGTTTATCTCTCGAGCTCTTCTTAAATAAAGGCACAGTGATGGTCAACAGTGGAGTGAATAAGGGTGCCACTGATTGAGCAGCGCCTGAGATCTGGGTTCGATCCCGGCCTCAGGTGTGGAATTTGCGCATTCTCCATGTGACTGTGTGGGTTTCCACTGGGGTGCTCCGGTTTCCTCCCACGTCCCAAAGAGAATGATCCTTTAAGTTGTGACCTGCACAAATCTGCATCTAAATCTTTTGCCCACATCCCCTCACTAGTTCCCCTCCATATCCCAAATACGTGTGGGTTTGTAGGTTAATCGGCCTCTGTAATATTGCCCCTAGTGTGTGGGGAGTGGAAGAACAAGTGGGATAGCATACAACTAGTGGAAACGCGTGATCGATGGTTGGGATGGACTCAGTGGGCCGAAGGGCCTGCTTCCAATCTGTATCTTTCAGTGATGTAAATGAATCTGCATGTGCCTGCAGTTTTTAATTTTGTTTTCCATGACTGTTTGTTACCAAGTGTACCCAAGCAGTAATGACATGTATGTTCTTTCACAAGGCTCTCAGAGTATTGCTGTGTGCCGGACTGTGAACGAGCTCCCAATACAATGAGTTTCTAGCTGCCAATACAATGGGAAGTCTAACCGTGAATTCTGAAGATTTTGAGCCGGGCAGGATTTCTGTCCAGGACTGATGAACCTGGCACAACAGGAGATGCTTTCTTTGAGCTAGAGTTTAAGTCATACAGCATTGAAACAGGCCCTTTGACACACCAAATCTGTGTTGGCCATCAGCATCCCGTCAACATAATCCTACATTTTGATTCTCCCCACACTCTCTTTAACTCCCCTCAGATTCTATCCCCCACCCTCACACTGAGGGCAATTTACAGAGGCCAATTAACCTACAAACCTGCACGTCTTTGGGATGTCGGAGGAAACTGGAGCACCCGGAGGAAACCAATGTGGTCACTGAGAGAGCGTGCAAACTCCACATGGGCAGTTGCCAAAGTCAAAACCGAACCCAGGTTTTCGGCGCTGTGAGGCAGCAGTTGTACTAGCTTGAAATTAGATATTGAGTTGCATTAGATATTGATTTTGATTTCTTGTTGTCACACGTACTGAGGTGCAGTGAAATGCTGAGTATCTAAATAGATCAGATATACTATACATAATAACTATCAAATCAAATTCAAGGACAATAGATAGCGCAAAGGGGAAGATGCAGAGTGCAGAATATCATTTAGTTTAATTCAGAGATATAGCCCTTTGGCCTATCGAGTCCACGCCAACCATCGACCACCTGTACACTAACTCTATCCCACATTCGCATCCTACGCACTAGGGGCTATTTACAGAGGCCAATTAGCCTCCAAACCCACACATCTTTGGAGTGTAGGATGAAACCGGAGAAAATATGACACCCTGTATGTTATTCACAGATAAATTTGAGTTATTCCCCAAGAAAGAGGAGCAAAGCCGTTCTCCATGGAGTCCTGGCTGCGGTTTTTTGCCTTGTCCATCGCAAGTACGGACGGACCCGTCCGCTATCGGAGGGATCGAGAGGAGGCGCTGCCTCAATAAGGCAGCTAATATCACCAAAGACCCACGCCATCCTGACCACGCTCTCATTTCACTTCTGCCATCGGGAAGAAGGTACAGGAGCCTGAAAACTGTGACCTCCATGTTCAAGAACAGCTTCTACCCAGCAACTATCAGCCTTTTAAACAGCGCACAACAATAACCTCAGCAATTATGATCACGTATGGACTGTGTTTTTGGTCACACTACAGACTCTGGTTCTTGCACTATTATGGTTACCTAGCATTACAGATTATAATTAATGTTATTGTTGATTATTGTCTATGAACTTATTGTGTTGTGTTACCGGGCCTGTTGAAGCTGCAGCAAGTAAGAATTTCATAGTTTGTTCCTGCTACATAAGACAATCGACACCATGGCTGTTCTGTGAACTGCTACTTACTGTATCTGTGGAACCCCCAAAACATTTGGTGAAAAATCCTAGGAATCTCAGACTAAAACTTAACAGCTAATCATATTTATTAGTTATAGGAGCTAAATTAGGCCATTTGGTCCATCGGGTGTACTGCACCATTTAATGATGGCTGATCTATCTTTCCCTCTCAACTCCATTCTCCTGCCTTCTCCCCATGACCTTTGACGCCCTTACTAATCAAGTACCTGTCAATCCCCGCTTTAAAATTACCCATTGACTTGTCCTCCGCAGCCGTCTGTGGCAATGAACTCCACAGATTCACCACCCCCATGGCAAAATAAATTCCTCCTCATCTCCTTTCTATTCATTGTTATCTACCATTACTGAGAGGGAATTCCACATTTCTCCCTCTCTTATTGTACAATGTCGATGACAACTGATAAATAAATAAATGCCTCGGTTTTGAGTTGGGGAAATGATTGGAAGAAACTTCTAAAGAGCATGATTAATGTTCACTTGGAAAGGCAGGGACCGACTGGGAGGAATCGGTGTGGTTGATTTGAAAGGAGAATCCTGTCTTGTAAATCTGAATGAGAGTTTTGAGGAGATAACTAAGGAGATTGCTGAAGGCAGTGTGGTAGACGTGGTGGACATGGAATTCAGCAAGGCTTTCAACAAGATAGGCTGCGCCACAGGGATAAAATGCAAGGGATCCGAGGCAGAGAGCAGTAGTGGAGGGTTGTCTCTCTAATTTGTAACTAGGTTTCTCCCCATAAACTTTGACACACTTGGTAATCAAGAATCTGTCACTCCCCACTTTAAAAATACGCAATGACTTGGCCAGTGTACTGCAGGGAGCGTACGCGCACACACACACACGCATACATACACACACGCACACGCACACGCGCACGCGCACACATGCGCACACACACGCACACACACACGCACACACACATGCACACACACACATACACATGCACACACACACGCGCACACAAACGCACGCGCACACACACACGCACACGTACACACATGCACACGTACACGCACATGCACACACACGCGCACACACACACGCACTTGTCATTACGTGGTGAATAGTGTGTTATAATTCATACTTTTCTAAACTTCCATCTACCTCATTGGAGACCCTTGGACTATCGTAAACTTTACCTAACTTTATCTTGCTCTGAACGTTATCCTCTTTACCTGGTATCGGCACGCTGTAGATAGCTCGATTGTAATCGTGCATTGTCTTTCCGTTGTGTGGGACAGCACACAATTAAAACGCTGTTCACTGTACCTTAGTACACGTGACAATAAATAAAGTAAACTAAATATAACTTAGATGGGAATGTAAGTGGAACTATGAAATTCTTACTAGCAGCAGCATAACAGAAAACATGGATACAATATAATAAACAAAAATAATGTAATGTTATTAACCACAATATTAGCAAATAAAAATCCATAGTCCTTAGTACAACCAAGACAGACCATCGAAGTTCATGGCTGAGGTTAGTGTTGTATAGTTTTCAAGGGCGTTGGGAAGAAGATGTTCTTGAAAGCAGTAGTCATGATTTTCAGATTCCGACACCGGCTTTCCGATGGCTGGAGTGAAATGAGAGCATGTCCAGAGTGCTGTGGGTCTTTGATGATGTTTGTTGACTTTTGAGCAACATCGACAGGTCCATTTGATGGTGGGGAGGTCAGTGCCCGCGATGGACAGTTGAGTGCGTACCACTCAGTGTAATCTTCTTCATTCCTGGGCGTCCGAGTCTTGTCTTCATTGACCAAGGCATTGAGTATTGGAGTAAGGAACATCGTGTTGCAAATGTACAGAACATTGGTCAGGCTACACTTGGAATACTGTGTACGGTACAGAGTGCAGACAACTTTCCCAAGGATGTTGCCCATATAGGAGGATTTGAATTATAAGGAGAGACTAGATTTACCTGGACTGTTTTCCATGGGGAGGCTTAGGGGTGTTCTTCGGAGGTTTACAAAATCACGAGGGGCATAGATTAGGGAGATAGCCACAATCTTTTTCCCAGGGCAGTGGGGAATAAAACTGGAGGGCACAGTCTTATGGTGAGAGTGAAGACATTAAAAGGACGTCTGATCTAGAAGTTTGTTACATGGAACAAGCTGCCAGAGGAGGTTGTGGAGACAGATACAATTAAATGTTTAAAGGGCATTTGGAAAGGTATTTGGATAGCAAAGGGATTGATGAAGAATGCACCTAATGCAGGCAAATGTTGTGTCACAGTCAGCATGGACAAAGGTCTTGTTTCATTCCTGGGCAACCGTATGAGTCTATGACTAAATATTTACATGGGCAGGCAGCATCCGTGCAGAGAGAAATAGTTATTTTTTCATGTTGAAGACCCTTTGTATAGGGATCACTGGTTTTCTTAGTGTATCTTAATGATATGGACTTGTTATGGACTTGTATGTGTAGAGCACTTTGCAGATGACACAACCTTTGAGACATAGTGATGATAATGATACCTTATTGACACTTGTACCTAGCTAGGTACAGTGAAATGCTTTGTTCAGTTTCATCTCATCACAGATGCTGCAGTCTTATCTAAGTATAGGGCAGTCTAAGCTTAGAGCGTAGACAGAAAATGCTGAAGTAACTCAGTGGGTCAAGTAACATCTCTGGAGACCATGGATAGGTGACGTACCGGGTCAGAACCCTTCTGCAGTCTGAGAAGCAAATGTCTGGTGGCTGGAGCTGCACGTCAATCTTCCAATTTTGATACTTCATGCTGCTTGACACTTGAGTCACTCCAGCACTTAGTGATCTTTTGTGATAAGCCAGCTCCTTATTTCTAGCAGGAAGAACGCAGACTCGCCACTGACTATGTGAATTTCTGTGACTCTACATGACTATGATTCTGTGACTATTTATGACTCTATATGTCTATATGACTATATTTACATATTCTGTTGTGTAGGAAGGAGCTGCAGATGCTGGTTTAAACCGAAGAAAGACACAAAAAGCTGGAGTAACGCAGCGGGACAGGCAGCATCTTTGGAGAGAAGGAATGGGTGACGTTTCGGGTCGAGACCCTTCTTCAGACTGAAAATCACGGGAAAGGAACACGAGATATAGAGATAATGTAGAGAGATAAAGAACAATGAATGAAAGATGCAAAAAAAAAAAATCATGATAAAGGAAACAGGCCATTGTTAGGTATTTGTTGGGTGAAAACGATGGCCAAAGGGATCAGAGGGATCAGGGGGTATGGAGAGAAGGCAGGTACGGGATACTGAGTTGGATGATCAGCCATGATCATATTGAATGGCGGTGCAGGCTCGAAGGGCCGAATGACCTACTCGTGCACCTATTTTCTATGTTTTCTATTTTCTATGAGAAGCTGGTGTGGCTTGGGTGGGGGAGGGATAGAGAGAGAGGGAATGCCGAGGTTACTTAAAGTTAGAGAAATCAATATTCATACCACTGGGCTAGGTGCGGAAAACACGGGGGGGCCAGAGGGAACACGTCCCCCCCCATGTTTTGAGAGGTGGGGGACATCCCCCCCCAAGACCTGCGCCTCATCCGCAGCCAGGATCGATCCCGGCCGGGTCTCCGGCGCTGTCCCGTCCCCACCCGAGTGCCCCCCCCCACGGGTGGCCAGAGAGGGCGGGAGTCAGGCGCGAGCTGTACCCCAGGCCCACAACCAGCGCAGTATCTTTGTTTAGCGCTGGATTGAGCCTCCGAGCCCTCGCGCATGTATGTGTGTGTGTGCACATGCGCGCGCGGCCGCCAAAATATTGTGTCCCCCGTCCCCTCCATGTTTTCATTGCGAGTTCCGCTCTTGCACTGGGCTGCAAGCTGCTCAAGTGAATTATGAGATGCTGTTCCTCCAATTTGCGTTTAGCCTCACTCTGACAATGGAGGAGACCTAGGACAGAAAGGTCAGTGTGGGAATGGGAAGGGGAATTAGTGTTTAGCAACTGGGAGATCAGGTACATTCAGGCGGACTGAGCAAAGGTGTTCAGCGAAACGATCGTCCCGTCTACATTTGGTCTCGCCGATGTATTAGAGTCCACATCTTGAACAACGGATACAGTAGATGAGATTGGAGGATGTGCAAGTGAACCACTGCCGAAACTGAAATGACTGTCGGGGTCCCAGCACAGAGTCGAGGGAGGAGGTATATCGACAGGTGCTGCATCTTCTGCGGTTGCAGGGGAAAGTACCTGGGGAAGGGGGTGGTTTGGGTGGAAAGGGATGAGTTAACGAGGGATGTCCTACTGCCCACCCTGACTGTCTGCTGCCGTTGCGATAGAAAGTTCAGCACCCAGTTACATGTGCCAGCTGAATGGACACTGGTTGAGCAACGTTTGTAAGTATGTAAGTGTGAGGGATAAAGTGATTAAACCCCACTATTGTAAGGTGCTTTAAAGAGGATTCAAACCGATAGGGGCCAGAGAGAGGGTTCTGACACAGCTGTGTATAAAAGTTACCAGACCCATCCTTGAGTAAGAAGTGATAGCATTGTATAGCGGTAAAAGGGAGTGATGTAGATAGATCCCTATCAGTAGAATGGAGTGATAGATGGGACCCTTGTCACTATAGCTTAGCTTTAGTGCTGATATAGGGAGAACTGAGAGGGTTCACTTGGAGGCGAGTAAAACTAGGATAGGTCATGAACAACTGAGCATGCTTAATAAAATAAATGAATATTACAACACACCCCTGGTCAAGAAACTGCTCATTACCATGAACATGCGATGTATGATGTGGGAGGTACTGGGGGATGTACCTACAGATTGTGCACCTCAGACCCTGATTGGAGAAGGGTCCGGAGGGGAGGTTGGATGTAGAATTGTGTGTATAAAGGGGGATGACTTCTCTGACTTCGGTGTGTCTCAACTTGGAGAGGCACCCGACTCTGCAGACTCGTAAATATAATAAAGAATCTCTTGCTTCCAAGATTTAGTCTTTGAGTTGTGATTGTGAGCACATTGCATATCTCACATAAGTACTCAGGAAAAGAAAATGATAATAAAGATATACAATACAACACAACATGACTCGAAGACTACAACTCCCAGCAGCCAGCGGGCCAATCTCGCGCATGCGCCTCCATCTCCCCCATTCCACCAGCGGATGGATGACGTCACCGCCCCCCCCCCCCGGCTGAGGGCGGCGGCAGTGCGCAGACTCGGCGCTGGCGTTCATCTCATTCCAGTTCTCATTCCTGGAATTCCTGCGAGCGCTGCGCCTTTTCCCGGCTCCCAACTCAGTTCAAACAGGCAACCCCCCCCCTCCCCACCCCCAAAAATTAATTACCCCCTCCCCCTCCCCCCCCCTTCAGCAACAAGTTACAAAACTTTCACCCCTTCCAATTTTATTCCTAAACCATGCATTTATAAGAGTTTTTAAATACAGTATATAAAAAAAAATCCTGAGGTGAGTTTGTATCTTCTGTTTGAAACAATGTATCTATTTTTGTTAACAATGTATCTGATTTTTTTTTCTCTCTCTCCTCTCGCAACAATGGGCTGGAGGTGGAGGGTGCGGGAGGGAGAGGGGCAGAGGGGCTCTTCCCCCTTCAGCCCGGCCCGGCCTGGCCCGGCCCGGCCCGGCCCGGCCCGCCTGCCTCCGCTCCCCCGCTGCCCAGCTGCCCACAGCCGGCCGGGAGCGCCGGGGCCAGCCGCCGGGCCGGAGAAATCCTTGGCATTTTTAACATTTTTCCCTCTCGGTGGAGCACAACTTCCGGGCGTGTCAACCCTTCACTGAGTGAGAAAGAAAGAAAGAAAGAAAGAAAGAGAGAGAGAAAGAGAATCCTTAAATTATGGATACATCTACCCCAATAAATAACACCAGGCGACTTGTTACCGAGGGTTTGTTTTTGTTAAATTGCGCGTGCTTTTTGTTTGTTTGTTTGTTTCTCTTTTAAGGTTTAAAAAAAAACAATCATGAAATTAAGCGGAATATCTCTTTATTTTATTTTATTTTTTGCAACAGGGAAAAGGAAGAAAATCCCATCGAAGCGGCGGAGTTGGAGATAGTGTCCTGTTGTGTTGGGGGGTGGGAGAGAGCCGTCGTTAACGGCCCCGGACCCCGCCGACTTGTTGCAAATCCCAGCGCCTTCCCCCTCTCTCTCTCTCTCTGAGTAAGTAACTCAATCCCTGTATCCACTTCTCTCTCTCTCTCTCTCTCTCTTTAATGTACTCAGTAAATATTGGCTTAATTCTGACGTAAGGGTGCAATGATTTCACAAAGTGTGCACACACGCACACTTCAAAATCTCAGCCCTGCATTTAAAAAAAATGATATATTTATATTCCTCCTATTTCTTAAAATAAAACTGATCGGAGTTGAAAGTTGTTGCAATAAGTGGCGTTACTATGCAAAGTAGATTTATTACAATCCGCTTTCACCGGCATTGTAAGCTTTTCTTTTTAAACAAATGGGAAGTTAAATTAGGAGGCTAATGTAGTTACAAATGCATAAGCTTACGATCGTTCATCTATTCTCTCGAGAATTGTTAAAATAACTCGATGCAGCGAATGAGCGGGGAGCGGTCGTTGATAGCTATACACATGTGTAAGGATTTACTTAATTGAAATTGATTCTTTTTTGCAAACGGTATTTCTGGATTATGGTTCTGGAAGTGTTAAGAAGTAGCGTCAGGTTGGAGTCGTGATATAAATGAGCCTGGCATAGTTTGAAGGTTTGTCTGGGGAATTCTGGAAAAGCATTTCTCTAAATCAGCGCATTTTTCCGAAACTGACTTTCACAACGTATTTGAAATACTTTGCATTTTGCGGAATTTTTATTTCGATTCAACAACAAAAATAAACAGCATTTTTCAGTATATACAGAGTGCGCCTGGAGATATTTTGTTTTAATTAAATACTAGTTATTTGGACGCTAGGTACAAGAAAACTTGCCTGGTAAATTACGAAATTTCTTAAATATTTTTCCAAGTGTGAAACACTGTTGCTATTTGCAGGATACAATTCAATAATATTTAAACGTTTTATATCATGAATACGTTTATTTTTCCGTTCTTCTCACTTTAAAAAAAAAATTGTTCCTTCAAGGCCCACATAGCCTAGCAAATAATATTCAAAATTCAAAATTATTTCCCATTGTTCTTGAGACAAACGAGACAGGAACAAACACGCATTTTAAGTGAAGGTCAAATTCTCGGCAGTTAATATTGCTAGGTTTATGATTTTGAATAGTTTTGTTCTGTGCAAAGGGCCCAGGTTGCTGACATTTTGGGACATGATGAGAATTGATGGATTATTACCTAGCTGGAAGCAAACCCATTCAATAATAAATGTTTGTGGAGGGCAGAATTATTGCTTTTTAGTTTTGTGTAAATGGATATTTTCTTCATAAGCACACCACTTGTAGATATTAGGTACTACAGTTTATTAACCTGTATAGTGGGATGTGAATTTGGAAAGAATTAAGAATTCCTGTTCAGAATTTGGATAGTTTGAATTTTTTGTTAAACTATTCTCGTGAGTTTTCTTGATCTTATAAGATTGCAAAAGTTAAATTATTTTTATTATTTAACTCGTTTTAAGTTTTTGTGTACTTAAAAAAAAAATCTATCTTCCCCCAAACTCATAATTTTTCCTTGATAATTTTATTTGATTTGTGGATGATGGTTTAGATTGCAAGTTGCTATTGTTTTTTTTTTAATTGTGAGTGTGTAGTCTGGGCTAGAGATCCAGAGGCTTGGGTTAATATCTGGAAGTTGCGTTCATGTTCGATCAAGGCAGTGGAATTTTAACTTTGGTTCATGAGGTCCGGAGCAGAGTGATGGCTTTGGCAGCAGTGGTGATCATGAAACGATTGGAAAGCCCTTCACCTAGGAAGAAAGAAATGTGCTGCCTTTCATGATGTGATCTGTGCATTGCCAGACCCACGCAGCAAATCTGTTGACTCGCATCTCAAGGGCAGTTGGGGATGGGCAATAAATGTTGGTCCTCGGGTGACACGACACTGGCTGTTCAGCTATCGGAAATTCGCTCTTCCACAATTAACAAACTGCTACCAAATTTTGATGCATGGAATATAATTTGCTGGGGGGGGGGGGGGGGGGGGGGGCTTGCGGATGGAGGGGATAATAAAAATTAAAGTCAACAATTTGATTTCAACTCATTTCTTGAGAGATGTGCTGATGGTGTAAATGGATATTTTCTGGTGTGTGTGTGTGTGTGATGGAAACACACACACACAGATTGCTGCCTAGTACGCCTGTAAAAACATTTAACTTTGATTTGAGAAGTTACTGGTGGGGGATTGTTCCCAATCCTCTTTCCCTCGCTTCACTGCTTAATCACTCTTGTATACCAGCTTCCTGCCTGGAAGCTGCATCCATGTCATAGAGCATGGGAACAGGCCCTTCAGCCCAACTCGTCCATGCTGACCAAGGTGTCTCATAAGCTGGTCTCATTTCCCTGTGTTTGCCCCATGTCCCTCTAAAACATTCCTATCTATGTATCTGTCCAGATGTATTTTAAATGTTGTTATTGTACCAGTCTCATCTTCTTCCTCAGGTAGCTCGTACACCCACTGCCCTACACAATGTATATAAACAAATTATTCCTGGGGTTCTTATTAAATTTTCCCCTTCTAATCTTCAACTGCTGCTCTCCAGTTCTTGGTTCCTATCTCCTGGTGAAAAAAAAAGACTGTACATTCACTCTTATTCCTCTCATGATTTTATACATCTCTACCCCTAAAGGGCCTGACCCACTTTCACGACCTTTTTTACTCGTGGACATTTTTCATCATGCTAGAAAAAACGCCCCGACCTACTTGATGCCACGACTACCTACGACCTCGTGACGACCATGCTGCGAGTACGAGTCAAGGGCAAACTCGGCAGAGGTCGTGAATTAGATCGTGAAAGTGGGACAGGCCCTTAAGCCTCCCGCGCTCCAAGGAATAAAGTCCTAACCTGCCCAACCTCTCCTTATAGCTCAACCCTTGAGTCCTGGCAAAGTCCTCAATAATGATAGTGTGGGGATTGCTTTGAGATGAGCAAACTAGGGAAGCATATCAAAAATTTCATCCAGAATTCAAGAGTATTTTGACTTCATTCATAGAGCGGTACAGTACGGAAAGTGGCCCTTCAGCCCACCTTGTCCATGCTGACCAAGTTTGAATTTTGGGCTAGTCCCATTTTTGCCCATGGATTTAATCATTCAACATCCATACAATAATTTCACCATCGAAGGAGGACATTCAGCCCTTCAAACCCGTGCAGGGACTATTTGAATTTAGTGCTTGGAATCTGTTGCCCTTCCCATCTGCTGCTGAACTGCAGCTGATCAATCAATTTGTTTTGTAGCCTCAGGCTGGGAACATTTGTGGAGATACTTCCATATTCCCTCTGGCCACCGTGCAAAGACACTTCTTCACATCTCTCCCTGAACAGTCTAGTTTTAATCTGGTGGTGTCTCCTTGTCCTAGACTCTTTCACCCATGGGAGTAGTGTGTATGGTGCATGGTGGGAAACCTAATGGACAAGTAGCCTGGATAAGGAAAATGTTCCTGGGCCAAGGGTTCAAATCCTAACACAGCAAAGTGGAACTTAGTTTTTAGTTATAGAGATCCTGCATGGAAACAGGCCCTTCGGCCCACCGCGTCTGTGCCAACCAACGATCGCCTAGTGCAAGCTAGTTCTATCCTGCACACTTCGGTCAGTGTATAGAAGCCAATTATTCTCTAGATCTGCTTGTCATTGGAATGAGGGAGGAAAACAGAGCACGCAGTGAAAGCCCACGCGGTCACAGGGAGAATGTACAAACTCTGTACAGACAGCACCCATAGTCAAGTTTGAACCCTGGATCGCTGGTGCTGTGAGGCTACGTCACTGTGCCATCTACAAATGCAATGAGTTCACATGGATGGCAACATCACATCTTGTCCACATTTCTTGGCCGTTATGGAAGGGGTTTTGGAGGAACATGGGCCATTTGCAGGCTAATGGGACTAGCCTACAATGCCAACTTGGTCAGCATGGACATAGTGGGTCCTGTGGCTCTTTGGCTGAAGTTAAAATACTCTGCCTGAATTCTGGGTGACATCTGATGTCCTTCCCGAGCAGACTGAGCAAGGATATGGTGGCGAAATGTGTAGGAAGGAACTGCAGATGCTGCTTTGAACATGCTGGAGTAACTGGGCTGGACAGGCAGCATCTCTGGAGAGAAGGAATGGGTGACATTTTGGGTCGAGGCCCTTCTTCAGATTTGGAAGGGCTGCAGTGGAAACATCAGGAAAAACTCAAAAAAACTGAAGATGTTGGAATCTTGAGCAAATAGCAAAGAGCTGGAATAACTTGGTGGTTCAGGCAGCATCTGTGGAAGGAAGGTCAAGGTAATGGGTTGGGATCCTTTTTCAGACTGATTGTATTAGGTGGAGAAAGCTGGAAAAGAGGTGGTAGAGTTGTAAATCCTTGGGAGAAACATATGGGGGTGGGGGGAGGAGGGCGAGAGGATGGAAATGGAAAGATCCTTGGGCTGTAAGCTTCCCACGTGGAATATGAGGTGCATTTCTTCCAAGCCAAGTTAAATTAAGTGGATAATTTCCATATACTCGGCTGGGGAGTCTCCGTGATCAGGGAAGAAGGATGTAACGGCAGAAAAATGATCATAGCAGGGTCTCTACCAGAAACGTCAACTATTCCTTTTCTCCAGAGATGCTGGCTGACCCACTGAGTTACTCAAGCATATTGTGTCTATCTTTGATGTGAACCAGCATCTGCTGTTCCTCCCTACACGTAGTAATTTCTTTGTTGTTGGGTCCTGGTATGTGGATGTTACGGGCACAGTCACCTTTAGTTGCTGACCTGAGCTGGTGGTGAGCCGCCACCTTGACAACTGAGCTGCTAGTTAAGATTCAAGCACGTGGCTGTGGGTCGCGGAATTATTAGAGCTGTGTAGCACGGAAAATGGCCCTTCGGCCCGACTTACCATACTGACCAACTTGGAATATTGTGTGCGCCCCATTAACCTGTATTTGGCCCATGTCCTGAAGCCTATGTGGCCTACGCTGTTCAGGAAGGCTGGTTTCCTCCTGAGGTGTTTCCGGCAATCCACAATTATGTACTTGTTGTTTAGAATACCTATTTATTCCACATTGGTTCGTTGGCTGTTTCCAAATTTCCAGGCTGTTGTGGATTTGAACTTGTCTCCAGGTTATTAGACCAGGCTGAGGTGACTGGATCAGTGACTTATGATGCTTCCCCCCCCCCCCCCCCCCCCCTTGTAAATAGTGCGTTGAGTCTATGTTTTGCTATCATTTGTTATAATGAAAGAATGGGGCAGTTCAGGAGGATGCTATTCATAGAACATAAAAAAATGTACATCATAGAAACAGGCCCTTTGGCCCACAATGTTCATGCCAAACATGATGCCAAGAACAAAACTGCCTGCATGTGATCCATACTCTTCCATTCCTTGCATATCTGTAAGTCTATGAAATGCCACTATCATAGAATGCCTCCACCATAATCCCTGCCAAATGTGCACTACCCTCTGTAGAAATAAAAACTTGAACTGCACATCTCCTTTGAACTTTGCCTCCCTTATATTAAAGTTTTGCCCCCTTGGTCTTTGACATTTCCATCCTAGGAAAAAAGACTGCCTACCTTATATTTGGCTCGAGTAATATTATATACTTCTATCGGGCCTCCCCTCAACCTCCAGCATTCGAGAGAAAGCAATCCCACATTCGCTTAACCTCAATCCCGACAGCATTCTGGTTAACTTTTTCTGCACCCTCTCTAAAGTTTCTATATCCTTCCTGTAATGGGGTGAGCAGAACTGCACACAATACTCCAAAAGTTCTTTGCATGAGCTAGCCGTTTCAAAGCCCTCTTGTTTGTCCAACTCTTTTGGTTTCTTCCCCCTCCCCCAGCCCTGCACACTTTACCTCTGAAGATATTTCATGTTCATAGGTTCAGGAGTTATTGGAGCAGAATTAGGCCATGCGGCCCACCGAGCGTACTGTGCCATTCGATCATGGCTGATCTATCTTTCCCTCTCAACCCCATTCTCCTGCCTGCTCCCCATAAACGCTGACACCCGTCCTAATCAAAAATCTGTCAGTCTCTGCCTTAAAGATATCCATTGACCTGCCCCTCCACAGCCTTCTCCGTTTCCTTTTTGAAAGTCACCTTTGATTCTGCTGTTGTGGGGCAGCACTTTTGTGGCAGATGCCGGTCGTGACAGCAGAGATGTGTTGGTATCATGTCAGCAACGGCATGGCTTTAGCTGTTGGAGAGAGGCCAGTGGACTGAGCAATGTGGGCCACGACACAACATACCACTGAATTCATCTCGTCAGCAATCTGTGCTCGGCGCTTTGTGCTCACGCACGCATGTGGTGTCTGGTGCTGGCTATTCTTTGACAGCTGCCTTTAATATGTGTGAAAAAATCACTCGATAACACTGGCCACTGTCTCTGTCGACTTCTGGCCCTGGTGGCCTAATTTCAAGCTTTGTTGAACTCAGATTTGATCCCAATAAAGAAAATACCGGGATTTGTTGGTGTGGCTTGTGAACTGTACTTCAGGGTGACTTTAAATTTTTAGTTCTGGAGTCCATCTGTTGAGTAAAAACATAAACTGACTTGAGTAGTGTTTAGAGGTGGGGAGTGGACTTTATCTATATTTAAAAAAAAAAAACATTTTTGACTAAATGAACAGAATGGGATCCATGGCGTATCAAGTTTCCTATTGACAGCTCGCTGCTTTATAAGGACAGTGTTTGTTCTGTGAAGGGAAATGGTTGTCCAATCTGTTTATCCCGTGCAACGCCTTGGTTTATTAAATCCTGTAGCAATTCAGCAGGAAAAAAAAAGGTTGACATCTCATAAAAACATCCTGCTGTAAAGTACAATCTAAGCAGAATTTATTAAGATTCAATATCTTCAAGCATTCGTACTTTAAGACTGGTCTCTATGTCTTTATGCCGTCAGCTTCGCGGTAAAGTGGTTCGCACGAAGAGTTGCAACGTTTTTTTAAAAAAAAAAGCATACTTTTAAAATCGTTACAATTTTAAGAAGCTCCTGATGTGTGGTCTTGAAAATCTGGATTTTATGCTGTTTTGCTAATTGAAAACTATCTTGTGTTTGGATGGATTTCCAACCGACCTTTTAGAAATAAAAAAAAATGTGCAGTTTGTTAACATCCCCTGTTTTCTACTGTTCCATCATCATTACCACAGTAAACAGAGTTGTTTCTTAACCTCTGGCCTGGCAAGATGGTAAGAATTAAATCTGTGTGGTGAGGGGGTGGGGGGTGTAGGAAAGATAGACTGTGATGGGGGGGGGGGGGGGGGGGGGTGGAAAATGGATTGTAATCAGGTTTGCTGCCATGTATGCAGAACTGGAGACTTGATTTCATTGAAACTTTGAGGGAATATTGTAAAATGTCTACTTTTGCTAAGTGGATGGATATATTTTATGCTGCATTTAAGTGTTGGACTTTCTAGAGATCTAATAATCCAGCGAATTTGGGGTTAATTGTCGGTTATCAAATGTGAGAGTGTTAGTGTTATTTTTTGCACAGCTAGTTACGTTGGTATGTGAAGAATGTGCTTGGACTGTCCTATTATTTCTGCTAGCTTTTGACTAACTTCAGTGACAGAGTGAGCCATTTGCTGTTATCAGGCAACTGAACCATTCTACCAGCAATCAGAGAGCTACTATCTACCCCATTGGAGATCCTCGCACTATCTTGTATCGGACCTTACTACACTGCATCTTGCACTAAAGGTTATTCGCTTTATCATGTATCTGTGCCCTGCAGACGGCTCGATTGCAATCGCCTATTGTCTTTCCGCTGACTGGTTAGCACACAACAAAAGCTTTTCGCTGTACCTCGGTACACGTGACAATAAACTAAACTCCAACTTAACTTTATCCGACCACAGTTAAAGGGACAACTCACCGCCATCTTCCCGACAGTCAAAGAGGGAGCAGTGAATGCTGATCTTGCCACTGATGCCCAGTATCTTGAGATTTTAAAACAATGCTCATGCACTGAATTGCAGAGTGTTAACTAAAACTCTGCAATTATACTTTTTTTTAATACCCTCTTGCATGAAGCAGTTTTTAAGAAAAAATGTCCCTAGTTCTTTGAATTATTAAAAGATATCGGTGTACAGATTACTCCAGTGGGGTATGTTGAGACAACTTGTTAAATTGAAAGTGCCTTATAAATGTGATTTGCGGTTGATTAATTGTCAATAAAATCCAATGGAGGGTGGGGATGCAGTTTTTAGTATCAGCTTTGGCTTATTAGGTGGTCTTATTGTCTCTGAGCCTGGTTGAGACTGAGCCTGGTTTGCACTGAAAATCGACACAAAATGCTGGAGAAATGTGTAGGAAGGAACTGTAGATTACTGGTTTGTAAGTTTGCCCTGACTTCAGAGATATGGTGAATTGTTTAAACCAAAGGTGGACACAAAATGCTGGAGTAACTCAGCGGGACAGGCAGCATCTTTGGAGAGAAGGAATGGGTGACTTCTCAACCCAAAACGTCACCCATTTCTTCCATCTAGAGATGCTACCTGTCGCGCTGAGTGACTCCAGCATTTTGTGTCTACTGGATGGTGAAATGTCTGCAGTAGATCACCACTTGAGTGGCAGAAAGAATTGAAGGGCAGTAGATTGGCATGTGAGAGGGAATAGGTATGGGACTAATGGGATTGAACTGCTGGGAGCCGGTATATATCTGATGGGCCGGATGGCTACCTTGTGTACTGAAATAAGTAATTGATCAATCAAATATTGTTACTACATTAAACTAATCAATATCATGCGCTGTTTGTGGAAGGTTACTGAATATAAATTAGTCACTGTGCTTTTCCCCTTGCAAACACATGCTAAAAATGTTTAACGGGTTGGGAACAGTTTCAATTGGCCACAGAGGGTGCGATACCTTTTCTTCTGGAGCTAGATTCCATTTTCTTGAATGGGAAGTGTGAAGATTCTCCTCTCTCCCAAAAAAATAAACGTATTGGGATTCAAAACTGAGGTTAGTTGGTGTTTGTCAATGGCAAGGGTGCAGAAGATATTCACCAGGATGTTACCTGGGCCTGAGGGGTTCAGTTATAGGGAGAGGTTGGATGGGCTGGGACCTTTTTCTTTGGAGCTTAGGAGGCTGAGGGCCTTATTGAGGTGTATGAGATCAAGCGGGGCATGGATACTTTTTTTTATCCCCCAGGGTAGAGAATTAAAAAAAAATCAGGGCATAGCCTTATGGTGAGAATGGAGAAATTTAAAGAACCCTTGGGGGGGGGGGGGGGGGGTTCACTCTGTGGGTAGTCCGTATCTGGAATTAGTAATTTGGACAGATATATGGATAGGAAGGATTTTGAGGGATATGGGTCAAATGCAGGCAATGGCACTGGCTCAGTTTGCCAACTTGGTCGGCATGGACAAGGTGGGCTAAAGGGCTGTTTTTCCATGCTCTTTAGCTCTGTGACTCTAAAGATAGTCAGGTTATGGAACCAAGGTGGATGGTTGTTGAGATATAGATCAGACGTGATCTGATTGATTACGTACGGAATGACCTGTCGCTGCTGGCTGGTGTTCCTGGTAATTGCATTGTGTAAAGACTGGAAATTGTTCTGCTCGGTTGCAGGTCTGTAGATAATTTGTAAAAATGAGGTCTGTTGCAAAAAGCGTTCCCTGCATATTGAGTTAATAGATTATTGGCCCGTCTTTAAAAGACGTTTGAGGTCTTATTTGATTTTTCTTGTACAGCTTTTGTCCTAATCCAATTCAAATTTTGGGGTCGAAAGAAAAGTGACTGGAATATGAATTAGTTACTGTGCAAGTGTAACATTCACTTGAGGTTGTTTGGCATTCGTAGAAGCCACAGTTAATTAAATACAAAGTGATGATCTTTAAAGAGTGCAACATGCATCTCACATCAATAGAGTAGTACCTTTCCAGGGTTAATGAAGGAGATTTGTTTTGTTCTTTGACCTCTGATATTGGCTGCCAAAGCTAGCTCAGCTTGATGAGCATGGTAATCCTCCAGTGCTGGAGGAGGTCATGTATGTCGTGCTGTCTTGTGAGTAGGAGGATCCACTCGGCCCATCGCATCCATGCTTGCCCTCTCACTACTCCAATCGGTTCCCTTTCCTCTTATTTCCCTGCAACACATTATTTTACTCATCAAATACTACGCTAACCAACATAATGAGAAATGAACTTGCCACCCCCACACGTCTTTGTTATGTGGGAGGAAACGTGAGCACCTGAGGGGAGGTGGGTAGTTCATATGGCCACAGTGAGAATGTGCAAATTCCAACCAGTGCCAGAGGTGAGAATTGATTCAGATTTAGTTTATCACCATGCACACCAGGGTGCAGTGAAATCCAGACACACAAACCTGCAGATGGTGCAATCCTGAGCTAAACACAAAGTGTGGAGGAGCTCAGCCGGTCAGGCAGCTTGTGTGGAGGGAATGCGCAGGTGATGTTTTTGGGGGCCCCCCGTCTTCAGACTGATCTGTGTAGGGGGAAGAATGCTGGAAAAGCAAGGTGATAGCAGGACAAAGTCTGGCAAGTGATAGGTGGATACAGGTGAGGGGGGCGCGGTGTGAGTGGAAGGTTGGTGGAATAAGTGACAGAGGCTAGAGGCGAAAAGGAAACAACAGGGTTTCAGACAAGGAGGGTTTGTTCCTCTTGTGCTTACGACCAATTAATTTCCTTTTGAACCGTTCTCATTGTTATGATGTGGAAAGCCATCAGATAATGAAGGGATAAATGATGAGTTGGAGTTTTTGAGTTCTTGTCACCAGCCAGATACTATCACAACCACTTTTAGCTATCCTGTGCTGTGTGTCCTCATTTGTCAATTGGGATGAAGCATTTCCTTCTTATAAAACCTCTGAGCACATCCCCCAAACCTTGTCCTCTGCCCGCTGGACTCTTCATCTGCACAGACTGTAGCCACTCTGCCTTCAAATCAAACTTTACTGACTGCAAAGTACTTTTGGATAGAAAATGGTGCAATGCTCAGCTAATCATGCAGCACCTGTGGATGGAGAAAGTTTTTAGCCTGAAACGTGACCTGCTGCTCCCCACCCCCTCAGATGTTTCCAGCATCTGTTTTTCAATCAAATGAGGACGTCCTGAAAAGGCTCTATAGAAATACTTTACAGCTGCAGATCCTTGTAAAGGATGATCGGATGGTCTGCTGTCATAGTCATAGGGCAGTGCAGCACGGAAGCAGGCCATTCGGCCCTCCTTGTTCATGCCGGCCTAGTTGACATGTTGGGCTAGTCCCAGTCACCTGCATTTGGCCCATAGCTCCGTAAACTCTTCCTATCCATACATCTATCCAAATAATTTTTAAAAGTTCTAATAGTTCCTGTTTCTATACTTTCCCCTGGTAGCTCATTCCAGATGCGTGCTACCCTCTGAGTGAAAAGGTTGCCCCTGAGGTCCCTCTTAAATCTCTGCCCTCTCACCTTACGCCCATGCCGTGGAAAAAGACTTTATCCGTTCACTTTATCCATCATTTTGCACACCTCAAAAAGGCCACCACTCGGGCTCCTACACGCCAATAAAAAAACCTCCCAGCCTATCCAACACCATCTCTGACTCGAACCCACAAGCCCAGGTAACATCCTGGTGAAAAGTGCTCTCGGACAGAACGATTATTTTGATATTTGGGTTTTTGTTCGGTTAGTTCAGGACAGCGCATAGTGTGTTATGTGGTGCTTGATGAATGCAGAAAGAACACCAGCAACTTGTACGAGGCATCGGAGACCCTCAATTAACCTGGAGTACCTTGAATGCTGTGCTTTTGTTGGTTATGTACGGCTAGTTCAACCTGACATTACCAAGTATTTTCAGACTTGCACAGCTCTCTCCAAAGAACAATTAAACTCTGATTGACCCTGGGCTCTGTTTACTTAACAGTCTGACTTCTGAGGTCTTAATGGTGTGCAGATCCACCTTAGCAGCGTAACAATGCACTCAGCACTGGGAGCCAAGACAGGGGGGTTGCTTTGTTAATGCAAGTTTTTGACTATTTTCCCAAGTACTCATTTGTTTATCAGCGCTAATGTGACTGGAATAGGATCAACACTTTGAAGCACTTGCCACTTCCTTGGCATAACATTTAAATGAGTGCAGTTTAGTTTCTACATGCAACACGGAACCGGGCTCTTTGGCCCAATGAGTCCGTCCCCGCCAGCCAGCGCTCCCCGTAAACTAGCGTTATCCTACGCACTAGGGGCAATTTTACATGTATACCAAGTCAATTAGCCTACAAACCTGTACGTTCTTGGATTGTGGGAGGAAACCGGCGATCCCGGAGAAAGCCCACATGGTCACAGGGAGAAGGTACAAACTCCATACAGACAAGCACCTGTAGTCAGGATCAAACCGGGGTCTCTGGCGCTGTAAGGCTGTTAATCTGTAAGTGATTTATTTTAAAGCAGGTCCTGCCTGTTTATCACAATCCTGATGAGGAGGGGCCACAGGCTCAAAAGAATTGTTGCAAAAATCATGGAGAATTATTTCTTCACCAACTCTGATAGTGACCAGAACTCGCTGTCCGGAGCGATGATCGGGGCAGATTTATTGCTCGAGGGTGTCGAGAGTGTTTAATTGTGATATGTACCGAAAACGGAACAATGAAATTCTTACTTGCTGCAGCTTAACAGGCCCATAAATGCAATAACACACAGATAAATGTAATAATCAATAAATCAATAACCATAATACTAGGTAACAATCGTAGTGCAAAAAGCAAAGTCTGTAATGCAGCCAAAGATAGTCTTTGGACTATCAAAGATGCTGAGGTTAAAAAGGGTCCCGTCTGGAATCGTCGCCTATCCATCTTCTCCACAGATGCTGCCTGACCTCCACTGAGTTACTCTAGCACTCTTTTTCGTAAACCAGCATCTTCAGTTAATTCTGTTTGCAGAGGTTAGTGTTGTGTAGTATTCCAGATCCTTTTGGTTGCTGGGATCAGCAAAGTTTTCAGGCTCCTGTGCCACTTTCCCGATGAGAGTAGCAAGAAGCAAGTATGGCCAGGGTGGTGATGGTCTTTAATATTGGCTGTATTTTTGGGGCAGCGCCTCCTATAGATCCCTATGATGGTGGGGAGGTCAGCACCCGTGGTGAACAGGGCAGTGTCGACCACTCTGTGGTCTTCTATCCTGGGCATTGTGTGGTCTGTACCGTACACCTATAGAAGTTTGATAACATATTCATCGACTTAAGGGCCTGTCCCACTGTACGAGGTAATTCAAGAGCTAAAGAAGGAACTGCAGATGCTGGAAAGTCGAGGGTACACAAAATGCTGGAGAAACTCAGCGGGTGCAGCAGCATCTATGGAGCGAAGGAGATGGGTAATGTTTCGGGCTGAAACCTTTCTTCAGATTGATGGGACGAGGCGGGGGGAAGAAAGGAAAAATGAGGAGGAGGAGCCCGAGGGCTGAGGGAGAGGTGGGAAGGGAAGGAGACAGCAAGGGTCAAATGAATTGAGAGGGGGGGCAGTTAGAGAGGAGGTTGTGAAACTGTCTCCTAAGGGAGGAGGAGAACTTCTTCAAAGTAGGCATACCTTGAGGAGATTTCGCAGTGGAGGTAATTCAAGAGTTCTCCTGAGTTTTCCCCTGATTCGAACTTGGAGAATGTCCGTAGGAGTTCGTGGATGTCTCATAGCGGCTTGTACGAGTAACGGTAGGTACTCGGGAAATCCGGTAAACTCGTGACGTTGTTTCAACACTGTGAAAAATGTCCACGAGTAAAAAAAAAAATACTGTTGCTTTTTACTCGTACGAGCCGCTACGAGACATCCACGAACTCCTACGGACCCGCTACGGACATTCTCTGAGTACGAATCGGGGGAAAGCTCGGGAGAACTCTTGAATTACCATGTACAGTGGGACAGGCCCTTTACCAAATCTTCCCGCACATAGTAATTTTACCTGCTGGTGAAATCAGCACAAGGAAATGTCCGTAAGGGAATGCCGCCGACTGACACATTCCGGGAATCGGGAGTATGTGCTGAAGCGTGGTGCAGCCTTTGCAAAGGCTTTGAGGGGCAGGACCACCGTCTAGGGTCTGGTCACCACGGAGGAACTGCTTTCTGTGGCTCTTCATGATGCATTGTTTAAAGAGGAAGCGTGAATGACGTTGACGCATTGTAAGGGAATGTGTTGATTTGATGGCACAGTGAATGTAAACACATTGTACTTCCGTTTAGTTTTGTTTAGAGATACAGCACGGACGCAGGCCCTTCGGCCCACCGAGGCCGTGGCAACCAGCCGTCCCCGTACGCTAGCACTGTCCTACACACTAGGGACAGTTTGCAAATTTTCCCAAGCTAATAAACCTATAAACCTGTACGTCGTTGGAGCGGAGTGTACGTCTTTCCTGTATGATTTTATTTACAAAGTATATTTTTAACAAGTTAAGAGAGAATTGAGCGGAAACATTGCATTTTCCCCAGGGGCCAGTTCACCTAACCTGTCCGTGCCAGGGTTTTTGATTCGTATAAATTGGCTCTTGTATCTCTATTTCACTCATTGGGATACGAATAAGGCACATGGAACAGAACATCAAAGGACCTGGCCCTTCAGTTCTTAGTACCTGTGCTGAATATGGTGCCAAATTACATTAATCTTCTCTGCCTTGCACATGATCTATATCCCACCATTTCCTGCATATCCATGCACCTACTCAATAGTTGCCTCAAGTGCAACTATTGTATCTGCCTCCACCACCACCCGAGACAGCACATTCCTGGCACCCACCACCCTCTGGGTAAGAGATACGTGGCTTTGCATGTCTCCTTTGAGCTATGCCTCGCTCAGGAACGATGAGAAGGCCATTCAGCCCAACATGCCCTTTAATAAGGTCGTGGCTGATCTGATGTGACATTTCTCCACATTTCTCCCTCTTCAAGAATCCATCTACTTCTGCTGTAATATTCCCAGACGCTCCATTCAAGGAAAAGGATTTGGAGAGTAAGAGAGCTTGTCTTCATCTGTCTTAAATGGGAGACCCATTATTTTCAAGCATTGGCTGCTATTTTTGGGTTATTCCACAAGGTGAAACAACTCGACACGAAACATTGCCTGTCCATTCCCTCCACAGATGCTGCCTGATCCTCGGATCTTCCAGCTTGATGTTTTGAGGTAACAGAACCCTGTGAAAACTTCTCGGGGTGTTGTTCTGTTCGACCCTCCCTCTTGTACATGCAGCTCCTTAAATGAATCTTCTTTATGTTGGGGTGGTGCATCAGTGAAGCTCCTGGACTCCTGGCTTTCTTCCAGTGAAGAGAGATCTGACTCCACCTTGGTGGATGTAAAGTTACATTTGAGTAATGAACCAACTTTCGGTTGTTGTAAAACTTGTCTGGAATAAATTCCACACATTGTTTGCCTGACTCGAGACCCATCTCTTCTTCTTCTTCTTGTGTAGGGAGTGCACAGCCTAAAGTTGGAGGACAACTTGTTCTATTTGATTGTGCACGCCAGGTTGATTGCATTCGTCAAAACAGGGCGGACCGTGCAAAGTTTGCTATCTCCCACCCCATCAGTGTGGTGGACTCTTAATTCTTCCTGTTTTATGCAGTGTCTGCAGGCCATTAATATTTCTGCATGTTCTATTTTTCTTTACTCTTGCTTGTTTTTTTCGCGCTCTCTCTCCCTCCTGCTTTTTTCTGGTGCTCACTCTCTCTCTCTCTCTGCCCTTCCTGCTCTTTTTGCACTCTCTCTCCCCCCCGCCCTCTGCGCTCTCTTTTTCCGTCTCCTCTTTATACTCTCTCTTCTCTCTCCAACCCTCTTTTTGTGCTTTTTCTCTCTCCCCTTTCCTGCTCTTTTCCCCCATCTCTCCTCTGCTCCCATCTTTGCTTCTGTGTGCACTCTGCCTGTGTGTCTGTGGCTCTGCATGTGTACGCTCTCAGAAGCTAGACAAGCTGTCTGAAGTCGACATCTGCTTCATTCTTTCCATTCACCTGTTACGTAAATTGCAAATACAACAGTGCTCTCTTGCTCCTGGCGCCCTGCTAATGACCATTTGTCACACAGCGCTGGCAATCACGTTCTGTGTCGGTCCATTGTTATTTAAGCAACAGGCGGGCGCAGGTTTTAACACCATATGGTTAGTGTATGCTTCAGATAAGCTGCCTGTTAATTTTGCTTATCAATAGCATTTTTTATATGCCACATGTCTGGGTTGCTAACTGCCCAGTCTCACACTTGAATGCTTCTAATACAGCAGGTTCATCGAGACGTTCCTTTTCCCTCAATGGAATCTCTTCATTCCATTGTGTTATTTGTTATTAAAATGCCAGAACCGGATAACAATTATTCAGCTGATAGAGTATTAGCAATATCTAATGTAAGATAGGTTTGCATTGGGCAGGAGTGTATGTGCGTGTGTCTTACATACAAGCACAAAAGATTGTTGCTACAGTCAACAAAGTGGCTTTTATTTTAAAGGACTTTAAAAAAATATATATTTTTTTTAAAAAATCCTGTTATTGTAAATAGTGAAAGTGAACACTTTAGGTCATTTCAGCCCTGAATGGTTTGAGGGAGAATTAATGGGGTCTGTAACAAAAATAAAGTTATCACAGTATACCAATTTGCCAAAGTCAGCGGTTAAGGTAGTTAATGATCACCCCTTTTCTCCTGCATTTGTGTGAGTGTTCGGTGTGCATGGCCATTGCCAAATACTATGCACTCTGCTCCACTTGTTTAAACCACAGTGAGAAAACTTGCAAACGTGTTCATCAGAATCCTATCTGGGAATCGTGTACCAGAGTTTCATTATCACCCGAGTTGCAAGAGCTGCCTTTATCAAGTTGAATTTTATGTCTGGCTTGGTTTAGAAGCCAAGCAGCAGTGTATGATGACCACGGACATTATTAGTCAGTATAAAGCCCCCCCAGAAGTGTTTGAGTCTGTGTAATGTTCAGATTAATTTGGCTATTTTGGGAAATTGGCCGAGAGCGCAGCTATTGAAGTAATTCATTTATTTTTTTGGGGGGGGGGGGGGGGGGGGAGTATTAGTATTTTTTTTTTCGTAGAAAAAACAGTGGTGTGGTAGAGTCCTGAGGTTTGTTTGCTCGCAAGGTCATGACTTCAATCTGGTGATTTTTAAACCCTTTCTGAATTGGCGCTATGGAAACGGCTGTATAAATTCAGCTTGAATCAATTTGCCCGTTTCCGCATCTGCTTGTTCACCCGATGAATGATCAGCAGTGTGTGTTGTGGAAAGTCTCTTGGGCACTGCAACTGAACTACGATGTGGATTTCCTATTGTGTGATTCAAGGATTCTCCTGCTCACCTGCCTTTTTCTTAAGACAAAAAGGTGCCGGTACACCCATCAGTTAAAAGCTAGATTTATCCATTTAAACAAAATCAATATTTTCCTCCCTCCTGTTTCAATTTTGTTATCAATCAACTTAAATTTAATGAACTAAAAGCTAAAAAGTGTAAAATAATTCTAAAAATCTAGCTCTTAAAGTGTTGGCATGCTGCACAGTCACAAAAAACACACACTACCCCTTGTTATCTTTTTGGAAGAATTATTAATATTGTAATTCAAAGACAGACACAAAAGGCTGGAGTAGCTCGGCAGGCCAGGCAGCATCTCAGGAGAAATAGGTGACGCTTTGGGTCGAGGCCCTTCTGACAATTAGTTTTACATAAATTGCAGCAGGAAAATTGAACGCGAGTTTATGTTTCTTGGGATTGCTGTTTTAAAGCACAGAATCTCTGCTGGTTCACTTTTCGGAAAGTCCCACCCCTACATTCTCTCTTGACAGTGCCGCGATTTAAAAACTCTCATCTTTGTTCCCTGCATCCGCACCCTTCTTTCTCCAAGTTCCCAGCAGCTGCTCTCCTCTAATTCTGATCACCTGATCACCTTCAGACTAAACACTCTACCCTCTGTGCCCATACATAGAACATCCAGCAACGGAGCGAGCCCTTCCACCCACAATGACTGCAAGTGAAACTAATCTCCACTGTCTGCACATGATCCCTATCCTTCTGATTCCAACATGTCCTTGTGCCTATCTAGACATTTCTTAAATACCACTATTGTATTTGCCTCCACCACCACCCCTCACAAGGCGTTCTAGACACCCACCATTCTGCCTGTGGGAGAAAACCTGACCCCAGAAATCTCCTTCAAACTTTGCCCCTTTTCACCTTGAAGCTATGTTCTCTGGTCTTTGACATTTCCATCCTGGGAGAAATGGTAAACAGACTGACAACCTATCTGTGCCTCTCATAATTCTACATACACCTATCCTTCCATTGGGACTCCCCTCAGCCTCCGACGCTCCAGAGACAACATGCCTCCAGCTGCCTAACCACAAACCCCGCAATTCTTTTCAAGTTTTATTTTTTACCGTATCTTTGAACGCGTCAATCACCGAACCTGATGTATTGCAAGCCTTGATGCGAAGCCTCATTGGAAAGTGACTGCTAAAGGCGCTATATGAATGCAGACAGATTTTGTGTTTGTCGCATCACTGTTGCCCAGGCATCGTCTGAGCTCGATTTTCATTTTAGAATTTTAAACAAAGTGGGAATTGCTTGTGAAACACTAAGCTTCCCCCAAACCACAATAGTGGGGGTGACACAGGCACCATGTCCCCGTGTCATTTCTTTTGGCCCTCTTATGAGTGGATTGAAATTATTTCACAACAGTGGCACACTGACTATAGTCTCACTTCTGTGCTCTCAGCATGGAGATCTTTGCTTGTGAGTCGCTGACCTGATACTGAGTTCCAGGGTTATCTACTTAACCTGCCCTCACTTATGGGTTCCTTCCGCATAGAATATCGAGAATCATAGAGTTGGACAGTGTGCAAACGGGCCCTTTGGTCCACATTTCCCCACCAACCAACATGTCCCATCCACCTGCCTGTGTTTGGCCCATATCCCTCTAAACCTATCCTATCCCTGTACCTGCCTAAATGTTTCTTAACCATTGTGATAGTACCTGCCCCAACTACCTGCCCTGGCAGCTCATTCCATGTACCCACCACCCTTTGTGTAAACAATATGTTACCCCTTGGGTTCCTATTAAATCTTTTCCCCCTCACCTCACACCTATGTCCTCTGGTTCTTGATTCCAATATAGAACAGTACAGCATAGGAAGAGGCCCTTCAGCCCACAATGTCTGTGCCGAACGTTATGCCAAATTAACTGCTCTCTGTCACAGTGCGTCTAAACTTTTCCCCCTCAGACCTTATGGCCATGCCCTCTAGTCTTTGACATTTCCCCCACAAGGAAAAAGGCTATGACTGTCTATCCCATCTCTGATTTTCATAATTTTGAATACTCCCCTCAACCTCTGATACTCCAGAGAAAGCACTCCAAGTCTGTCCGCCCTCTCCGTACAGCTAATACCCTTTAGTACCTCTTCTGCACCATCTCCAAAACCTCCACCTACCTCCTGTATCAGGGTAACCAGAACTGCATACAATATTCCAAATGTTTAAGAAGGAACTGCAGATGCTGGAAAATCGAAGGTAGACAAAAATGCTGGAGAAACTCAGCGGGTGCAGCAGCATCTATGGAGCGAAGGAAATGGGCAACGTTTCGGGACGAAACCCTTCTCAGCCAGAAACGTTGCCTATTTCCTTCGCTTCATAGATGCTGCCTCACCCGCTGAGTTTCTCCAGCATTTTTGTCTACAAACTCCAAATGTGGCCTAATCAAACTCCTATAAAGCTGCAAAATGACTACCTGATGCTTATAATCAATGCCCTGAATGATGAAGGCAAGGATACCAAGTGCGTTTGTTGATTACCACTCTATCAACTTGTTTTGTCTCTTTCAAGGATCTGCGGACTTGGAATCCAAGATCCATCTTTACATCATTGCTGTTAAAGGTCTTGTGCCATTAACTGCATACATTCCCTTTTCATTCAACCCCCGCAAAGAGCAACATCTCGGGCATACATGGATTGTACTCCACCTGCCATTTATTTTATTTTTTTAAAATATTTTTTTATTAGAAGTATGTACAATAGTATAAACCAAAAATAACATCCTACATTTCATGTACCACTCCTTGTTTTAAACTTTAATCATAGAAAAGTAACAGAAGCAAGAGGAAGAAAAATAGAGAAAGTTAGGTAAGATAGTGATATTAATAGTACGTGAAAAAGTGGAACGCAAGATCCCGTAAAGCATGAGAAAGAGTAAAAGAAAGAAAAATCAAAATCAAAAAGGGAAATATAAAGAAAATAAGATAAAAGGGATGTACCTGCTTCATATCTTTACACACCCCTCACCAGGTCCTGAAACCGTTTCCACCTGCCATTTCTCTGCCCATTTCTGTAATCCTGCTGTGTCCTTTGACAGCCGTCTTTGCTGATTTATGATCTAGCGGAGATGGACACAAAAAGCTGCAGTAACTCAGAGGGACAGGCAGCATCTCTGGAGAGACGGAATGGGTGACGTTTTGGGTCGAGACCCTTCTTCTAGCGGCATGAGTTTGCAGTTGTGAGTGTGGGTGAAGGCAAGGATAGTTTACTATCTGTTACTGCTTGGCATTTGGGTTTTTAATCACGTTGGTCTAGGTTTCTTAGTTTGGTTTGGAGCTGCAGGGTGGAAACAGGCCCTTCGGCCCACCAAGACTGTACCGACCAGCGATCCCCGCACACTAACGCTATCCTACATACACGAGGGACAGCGTACAATTATACCCAGCCAATTAGCCAACAAACCTGTACGTTTTTGGACTGTGGGAGGAAACTGAAGATCTCGGGGGAAACCCAGGCGGTCATGGGGAGAAGGTAAAACTCCATACAGTCAAACACCCGTAGTCAGGACTGAGCCTGGGTCTCTGGCGCTGTAAGGCAGTAGCTCTACTACACTCTTCCCAATTGCACAACAGTGCGGGAAGAGAATGGTGAGAGCGAGGAACAGCTGCTGTTCTTGTCATTTGTTTGCACAGGGATATTGCCGAAGATAGTGTTGTCAAATGTTAATGCTTGGTTTCTCTGTGATTCCTGCAGTCTCAAAATGTCCTGTATTAAAAGCTGATAAACGTTCAACCTGAGAACTGTTTGTTCAGTTTTCCACTGATTAGAGATTTGGAAACCCGGCCACTTCTTGCATCTGTTTCAATAACATTTGGAATGCGTCTGATAAACCTGTGAAAGGAAGATGAAACTTGCGTTGAGCTTCGAGACAAAGTGCGGAAACAGGCCCTTCAGCCCACTGAGTCCGTGCCAATCAATGATCCCCGCGCACTAGCACTATCGCACACATTAGAGACTATTTTACCAAGTGAATTACCAAGTATAAACCTGTACATCTTTGAAATGTGGAAGGAAACCGGAGATCCCTGAGAAAACCCACACAGGTCACGGGGAGGATGTACTAACTCTGTACAGACGGCACCCATAGTCAGGATCGAACCTGGGTCTCTGGCACTGTTATGCCCCTGTCCCACTTAGGAAACCTCTGGAGACTTTGAACCCCACCCAAGGTTTCCGTGCCGTCCCCGGAGGTTTTTGTCATTCTCCCTAATGGTCAAAACTGACAAAAACCTCCGGGAACCGCACGGAAACCTCGGGTGGGGCGCAAAGTCTCCAGAGGTTTCCGTTCAGGTTTCCTAAGTGGGACAGGGGCATAAAGCAGCAATACTACTGCTGCGCCACCTTGCCACCCATCACTTCACAAATCCGGAGCTGGAGTGGGCCACTCGGCCCCTCAAGCCTGCTATGCCATTAACATGATCATTGGTGATCTGATGTAATCTGAACCTGCAATGATATCTACCCCAGTAACCTTTCGCCCTCTTTGGAATCCCCAAAGGAGACCCACCGGGCTTATAACATGGAGACACGAATAGTTAGATGCTGGCATAGTGATCAAAAAACAAAGTTCTGAAGGAAGTCAGCGGGTCAAGCACCATCTGTAGAGAGAAAGGACAGATGTTTCATCTTGGAACCATTCCTCAGGCTTTCTTCAGACTCGACCTGAAACACCATCCATTCCTTCCCTCCGGAGATGCTGCCTGTCCCGCTGAGTTACTCTAGTATTTTGTGTCTGTGCGACATCATGGGTCTGCATTTTTTGGAGTTTGGAAAAACGAGGGGTGACGTTATTCAAGCATCCTAGGACTGTTTTACAGGGTAGATTTTGAGAAGTTTTCACAAAGAGGAGAGTGGGGAAAGGACATTATTACAAAATAAGGGACTGGTCAATTAAAACGACGATTTCTTCTCAGAGTTGTGAGTCAAGAATTTCCGGCCCCACTGGGAGGTGAATGATAGATTTGTGGATGTATTTAAGATGGAGATTAATAAACATTTGCAAGATTGAGGAATTGAGGGTTATGGGGAACTGGCAAGGGACGAGTTGAGGCCAGTGTAGATCAGCCATGATCATATTGAATGGTGGATCAGGCTGGAGTTCCCTTGTGGCCTGCTTCAACTATTTACAGCTGATAGACTCAAAATGCTGGTGTAACACAGCGGGACAGGCAGCATCTCTGGAGAGAAGGAAGTCTGAAGAAGGGTCTTCACACGAAAAGTCACCAATGCTGCCTGTCCCGCTGAGTTACTCCAGCATTTTGTGTCTATCTTCGATTTGCATCAGCAGTTCTTTCCTACACATTCTATTTTCAGCTGTTCTCACGACTGATAAGAAGATAAAGCAGATTTTGCTGTAGAGGGTGATGTGATCGGGAATGTGCTATCCGTAGCAGCAGTGGACTAGGAGCTTTCAAAACCTGGAAAGGGGAAAAAGTTTCAGGCCTTTGGGGCTAGTGCAGGGAAGTAGGAAGTGACTGAAGAGCTGTTTTAGGAGCCAATGTAGACTCAATGAGCTGAATGGTCATTGTATGCTTCTAAACTTTGGATCCCCTTCCCATGCCCCCCTTTCAATTTGTTTAGGGCAGTGGGTGTGCATGTGCTAACAATTTAAATTTTGTGGCCCACTGCTAATTATCTTCTGAATTGAAAAGTCGTTTACATCAGTGGATTATCATAAAGTGCCTGAGGAACTCAGCGGGCCGCGCTGTTTAGCCTCTTGAGTCGATAACTTTCTAATCCCAGAAATAAGCCTTCAGCAGTCTGAAGAAGGGTCCCGACCCGGAATGTTGTTTGTCCATTTCTCTCCACGGATGCTGCCTGACCTGCTGAGTTCTTCCAGCACTTTTGTGTTTTGCTCAAAGTTGTAGCATCTGCAGTGTCCTGGGTCTGCATTAGTGGATTATCAAAAGCACTTTTCTGACAGATCTCAGAGAATGAGTTGGCTGTCGCAATAATCTAGTTTTGTGACATAAAAACTAAAAGGGAGAAGGGTCACGGGCTGAGAAACTGGAGAAGGTTTCAGGCCTGTGAAACGTTCTCTTTCCTTGCAGGCTGCCTGACTTGTTGAGATTATTTTCAGCACTTTATTTTATTTCGGATATCCAACGTTTGTCGTTTTTCGTATTTTCATTTGCTGATGGTTTCACTGTTACTGTAACTCAAACATTTTTTTTTGTGAAAGTTTTGGATTTTTTTAACTTGATGCCTCGGGTAGAACAGTACTTGGAATTCCAGCACTTTAATGCCCCATAGCTACCACAAAGAGTTAAAAGCAGGGACAAGTTGAGACATTCCTTCCTGGGACAAGTTGAGACATTCATAAGGAGGAAGAAGGAGTGACGAGAGTGTGTAGAAATGATTGAGACCAAATTTAATCACGGCTTCACTGTTTATTTTCCCAATTAATAGTTAATTGGTCCAGGTAATTAACTTCCCTCCCAGATATAACTATACTTAATTTACAAATCTGCTTTGCGTCATGGATTGAGTTTCACTTCCGTCAATACTGAGACTTTCTTTGAAAGACTTAAACTTCAGATTAGTTGTAAACTGCCAACCATCTTAAATCCAGTTCCTGAATCCTTCATGAAACCAGCCAGTTTTTCCTAGAAGTACCGCCCATTGACAACCCAGAGAAGGCCTCACTCACACTGCACCAAACTAGTCTCTTGTCGTGATAATTACCCTGAGTTCTCCCCAACTGGTCAGCCATGTAAGGGCATCAGAAATAAATTTCTTGATATCAACTAGTATCACAGATAAATGTGTCTGTCTTTGCTTCAGAAATCCCCCCCCCCCCCCATCCAAAATGTTCCTTGCTTCCGTGGCTCTCTGTTCTCTGGGGCAGGAGCTGGGATCGTGGCCAATTCTTGGAGGATTTGCATAAACATTTCCTGCTGACTTGAATTTCCCGAGATTTTGGACGTACCCCTGATTGTAAAATTTCAGGCTTTGATTGCTGGTATAGGTTGGGGTTTTTTTTGGATTTTTTTTTTGTGTGATTAAAGCTTTATTCGTGTTGTCAAAATCTCTCTCTCCCAAAGGTGCAATTAAGTCTGAAGTACGTGTAGACTGCCACCACTAGAATCTGGCAGGCCCTTTCCTGCAGTGTTGTCTGTGGTGACTTGCTTTGCATCGGTTGGCCACTGTTTTGTGTACTGTGGCATTGTCTATACATTAACTAGACATCATTGCCTGTAAAGTGTTTCTGGGACATCCCAAAGTCACGAGGAGTGTTATAGAATTAAATCTTTAATTTCTGGAATAGCTATTAAATGCAACTATTCAGAGCTGAGCCAGGCCAGAGCTCTGTTGATCCTGTTGCCATGGGATGCCCCAGGGGATTCTATTCCCAGATTACTTTGGAAAGCAGCTGTGAGAAATGATGTAGATAGGCAGTGTTACTGCACTGAAACCTTCCCCCCCCCCCCCACCCCCCACCCCCCACACACACAATTTTTATCACATTCGTAAGATGCGTGTGATCTGCAAAGAAAGTAAACATTTGCTGACTGACTAGAGTGGCACGGTGGCGCAGCAGTAGAGTTGCACCAGAGACCCGCGTTTGACCCTGACCACGGGTGCCGTCTGTACGGAATTTGTACGTTCTCCCCGTGACTGACTGCGTTGATTTTCTTCAGGCCGGAGTTCCAGAGCCCCGGCTGCATGGGGGAAATTCAACCTGCCGATCGGCGCGGGAATCCCAATGCGTTTGAGATGTACAGCCACACCCGGCCTAGGTGCTTTTTTTTTTAGTGGACTTCTGGGGTGGAGGGGATTTCGAGTGCGCCTCATAATTTAATCCAGATTAAAGGAGGTGACTGACCATCAGATGCTTGAGCATCCGTGGTGGACCTGTACATGGATTTCTATAAGGATTCGCTACAAAGGGTTACTGCACCAGACATGGGTACACAGGCCTGTGGAGTAGTAATATGTTGGCACCGATGGGGTTTGGCGATAAGTGTGAGAATAAACAGCTCTGTATTAGCCAGTAATGAGTGGACAACTAGGGAGATCGGTGCAGGGACCAGAATAATTTAAACGCTAGATTGATGATGGTAGGCCTGGCTGCACTGAATTTTCAGATGTTACAAACATAGGTGGGTTAGCAAGTTGTGAGGGTTGCCAGTGGCCATCAGTGACCGAAATCTGCTGTCGTTATACGACCCAGCTTCCCAGTGTAACTCCACGCCCCTCAATATGGTCACCTTCTGAAACGGCCTGGCAAATCACCCGTTTCCAGGGGCATTAGGCTTGGGCAGTGATGAATAAAAGTGCTTTGAAACCACTTCCTTTAGCCAGCTTTTGGCCACATGTGGCAATGTTGTTTCAGTGCTGTGAAGCAGGCAAAGTGTTTATGACTTTATAGATGTTGAATTAATAAGTGTTGCAACGTTACATTCAGGTGATGAGTAATTCTGCTGGTTTTAGTTGCCTGGTTATGTGTGTGCATTCCTCGTTCTAAAGCTGCTATTGATTTGCAGGCAATATGTAGTGGTTGAAGGCCAGTGGCTTAACATCTTGTGCTGTGTGCCCTGAGGTGGTGTAAACTCCATTTCGGAAAGCGAACATGGTCGATTTTTCTTTCAGTACTTCTTTTCAGATCAGTTTCTGGCTTCTAGAGGCTGCTAGTGAGTGGGTGCAATCGGAGAGAAAGCTGGCGTTAGGTCCCATACTATTGTTTGGCGATGAACACCATCATGAGATTGGACCTTGACCTTGCCGTTCAATGGACTTTCAGCTGCACAAGCTGTTTGTGATTCATCACCTGAGTAAGAGTATTGTTAAGAGCAGCACAGGTTATGTAACTGGGGTAATTCTGCAGAAATTTGAATAATTCAGAGCAGGTATTTAAAAAATCACTAATTAGATTACTGGAGTTAAGTTGTTAGTATCTGTGAATCTGCAAGATTGTCCTAAGCATCTGTTTGTTTCACTAGTGGAGGATATGTACCTTTTTAACATGCATAACAATGATCCACTGTTAATTGTCTCCAAAGATTACGCGCAGGACATTTGGAGATGGAAATAAATGTTGACCTTTCCAGCGACTAACCCTATTCCCAGTAAGAAACTGCTGGATCTTTAGATTTAAGATTGCACCTTGACTCAAAATCCATCGATCGTCCGCAGATTATCTTGTCATAAGCACATTTTATTTGGAATTGTGCTTTGAGTGCACTGGTTGCCATATAAAAGCAGGACCTGAGCAAAAAAAACTGCTGGAGGAACTGAGAGGGCCAGCCAGCATCTGTGGAGGTCCTTTAGCAGTTTGTGTTGTTCTCAAGAGTCCAGCATCTGCAGTCTCTTGTGTTTCCATGTTTCAGGACTTATTGTCTGTGTTGTGACTGAGAGGTGGAGAAAGAATGACAGCATTCAGATTTTGATTTCCAGTCTCTCTGTGGTCCATTCGCTGTGGGGCAATTCTGTTTGCGATGAGACAAGGATCTGCAGATGTTGGAATCCTGAGCAAAAGGCAAAGTGCTGGAGGAATTCAGTGGGTTTGGAACCCTTCAGACTTTCTGAAGAAGGATCCCCCCCACCTGAAATGTCATCTGTAGAATCAAGGAGCTGCAAGGTTTACCAAGGAAGGATGCACATTGCTGGATTATATCTCCATTTGTGGAATTCCCTGTCACAGAGGGCAGTGGAGGGCAATACACTGGATGTTTCCAAGAGAGAATCAGATTTAGCTCTTAGGCCTAAGGGAATCGAGGGATATGCGGAAAAAGCCGGAACAGGGTACTGATTTTGGATGATCCGCCATGATCATATTGAATGGCGTTGCGGCACCTATTTTCTATGTTTCTATGTCTATGTAATTCAGCGACTCAGAAGCATCCTTGGAGAAGATTCATGGAGTACATTTCAGCATCCCTTGGAATGGTGACTTTTCGGGGTGGGAATTCTCTGAAGAAGGGTCCCGATCCGAAACATCACCTATTCGTGTTCTCCCAGGGATGCTGCCTGACCCGCAGAGCATTGTGTATCTTTCCCTGAAACATCATCTGGCCATTCCTTCCACAGTTGCTGCCTGACCTGCTGATTTCTCCAACACTGAGTTTTTTGCTCCAGATTCCATCTGCAATCTCCATTGTGTCCATGATGTGGATGTTGCTGTCAAGGCCATTCTTTATTACCTACCCCTAGTTGCTCTGAATGACGGTGAGCTTGCGTTCACATTTCATGAGATTGCTTTGCACAGTTCTTCTTCTTCTGTCGTGTGGCGTTGTTGGACAACTTGTTCTATTTGATCTTCCGTTTGTGCACGTCGAGTTGATTGCATTAGTCGAAACAGGGCGGACCACGTGAACGTTGCGATCTTCCACCCCCTCTGCACAGTTGAACGATTTGTGTACCTGCCTCAGAGGGCATTGGTTGTGGGACAGATGTCACAGGTTCAGATTAGATTGTCAATGACATTTCTTGTTGGAATGAAGCCCGAAGAATGAACAGTATTCTTAGGAATGATCAGTACTGTACAACAACAAATACAGTGGAGTGGGGCAAAGATTGTTGTGTGGAGGAGAGCGGGATTGAGGGGGGGGTTCTGCTCCTAATTTGTATGTTTATTTTTTGAAGTGGTTGCTTTAATAGGAGAGGTCCCTGGGGCACCTCCTGCAGCCGACCTGCAGCTGCTTTGAGGTCAGCTGGAGGAGAGGCCCCAGGGACACGGAGGCAGCCAGCGGAGCAGAGGGATGTCGGGTCGGGCTTACCTGGATCTGGGTAGGGGTGGGGGGGGAGGGGAGGGGGAGGGGGGGATCCATGACTTCCAACAGGTGGACTGGACTTTGCACTCTGGTCTGTTTTCTGTTTTTTAATTCTCAAAATGGTGCCATACTTGTGGCGACTGTGCATTTGTGGTTGTGCAAAAGATCTTCACTCTGTTGTGCATACGTGACAATAAAGAGCCATTAAAATGCAGCAGTCCATTTGCATACAATAGCATCCTCTCCCCACCCCATTAAGCACAGCATTCTGTTTTAATCTAACAGCAAAGTGCTGAAAGAACTCACTGGGTCAGGCAGCAGCAGTGGAGAGAAATGGGCAAACAACGTTTTGGGCCGGACCCTTCTACACACTGATCATTGATGTTGCCTAAACTGCTGAGTTCCTCTTACAGTTTGTGAATTTGCTCGAGATTCCAGGATCTGTAGCCTCTTGTCTCCATTATTTGACGTTGACCTGAATGCCGATGTCCACATGATCCCGAGCTGTACTGTGGGACTGCTGCACTCACTCTGTCCCCATTCTCTGAAGGATTTGCGACCTGGAGCGTTAACTTGTATCTTTTACCACAGATATTGCTTCATTCACCTGAGTTCTTCCATCAATTTTGCTTCAGCTTCATATTCCTGTATCTGCAGTTTTTTTTTCCCAAGCTTTTAACTACTTTATTTAAAAACTTCTAAATGCCATGAAAGGGGATAGAGTTTGTTTAAGCATGCGTGTCGGGTTGCTTTGGAGATGCAACCTACCACCCCAAAGGTATGAATGCTGCAAAGGACATTAAGTGCAGGAGTAACTCAATAGGTTAGGCATCATCCCTGGAGAATATGGATTGGTGACTTTTCGGGTTGAGACCCTTCTTATGAATTGTCCAATGTAAAGTAATGCAGTCTCCTTGATGTCGGTGAGACCACTCGTAGACTTGGTGACTGTTTTGCCGAACACTTGTTCCCTGTCCAGCAAGGCCTGCTGCATCTTCTGGTTGTGAACCATTTTAACTCCCCTTCTTCCCATTCCCACACTGACCTTCCTGTTGTTGGCCTCTTCCACTGCCAGAATGTGTTCACTCTCAAACTGGAGGAACAGCACCTTGTACCCTGCTTACAACCCAATGGTATGAACGATAAAATTCTCTACTTTCAAGTAAGAGCCCCTGCTCTCTTTTCCAATGCCCTCACCCCCATCCTGGTACAAACACATTCTCCTGCCCTCCTGCCATCACGCCACCCTGCTCCTTTGCGCGCTCATCTCCTATCCCTGAGACCCATATTTCCCTTTTATTGCCCCTCTTTCCCCTCCCACCCATATCCTGACCTCCAGCTTTACATTTCACTCCCCTCCTTATCTGTCACCCTTTTCACCTCTCGCATTTATTAATCCATTAGCCTACCAACCTCCCCCCCGCCTGTATCCATCTGTCACCGTGTCCCGCTCCCACCTCTCTTCCAACTCTTCTCCCCCCCCCCCCCCCCCCCCCCCCCACCGCAGGGGCTCCCTACCCGAAATGTCACCTATCCATTCCTTCCACCGATGTTGCCTGACCTGTTGAGTTCCTTTAGTGTTTAAGAACAGCTGATGCTGGAAAATCGAAGGTAGACAAAAGAGAAACTCAGCGGGTGCAGCAGCATCTATGGAGCGAAGGAAAAAGGCAACGTTTCGGGCCGAAACCCTTCTTCAGACTGAGTTCCTTTAGTGCTTTGTTTTTGCACTGTTTTATTTGATGACTCCCTTTCTTTCCATATCTGATACCTTTTTGCCTCCTCCTAGACTCTAACCGTTGTCACTTACTTCGCCCATCTGCCAATCATCCCCAACCATTATCCACCCATTACTGCCAGACTTTGTGCCAGTGCCACCTTTTTTCCAGCTTTCTCCCCCCCCCCCCAGCAGCCTGAAGAAAGCTTCCTGCACAAAACATCATTTGTCCGTTCCCTCTACAGACGCTGCCTGTCCCTCTGTCACTTTGTGTTTTGCCCGTACCTTGGAGACACGAAGGAATGTGTAATAAAACGGGTAGTTTTACCAAAAACCTGGTGTTTACGTGCTTGTTATTGATGTTCGTTCACATTGAAGCTTGTTTTTCAGCGATGAATCATCTGGTGATTCAGATCCTGCCGCTCCGATCAGTGTTTCAGTATTGGGGCTGTGACCAAAGACAGGAAAGGCTTTGGTTTCCAGTGGTAGGTTCAGATGCTGAATGACTTCCTCTTTCCCTGCCAGAGTCGGCCACTCTTGTGGTGAAGAGCAAATAATAGAAAGGCATTGCAGAACAGATCCTCTTACTTAATGGTTCACTCTTTTTAGTGTTTGCCGTTTGGAAGGTTTACTAATAGGAATCTGTTATAAATGTCAATTTAAATCATTATAAATACACTCTTGCCTAGAACAGTACAACACAGGTCAGGCCCTTCGGCCCACCTTGTCCATTCTGACCAAGTTGGTGTATCGGGCTAGTGCCATTTGCCTGCATTTGGCCCATATCCTTCAATTCTTTCTATCCATATATTTGTCCAAATATAGAACTACTTTCATAGTTTTCTTTTTAGACTTTTAGAGATGCAGCTCGGAAATGGGCCCTTCAGCCCACAGAGTCCATGTCGACCAGCGATCACTAGCGCTGATCTACACACTAGCGACAATTTACAATTTTACCGAAGCCAACCGACAGATCTGTACATCTTTGGAATGTGGGAGCAGGACCGAAGATCTCAGCGAAAACCCATGCGGTCACGGGAAGAACGTACAAACTCCATACACACAGCACCCGTAGTCAGGATTGAACCTGGGTCTCTGGCACTGTAAGGCAGCAACTCTGCTGCTGCACCACTGTGCCCCCCTTAATAGCCCTCCTCTGATAGCTCATTCCAGATACGGACTACCCTCTGAATGCAAAAGATGCCCCTGATACCCCACTTACATTTTTTCCTTCCCAACTTAAGCTTATACCCTCTAGTTTTAGAAACCACTCATCCTCTATCCTGGTGGGGGGAAAAGAATCGTCTGTCAATTTCTAGTTCCACAAGTTCTGAGACTGTATCCCATGGCCCCCTTGTACGCTTGTAACCAGCCAGAAGATTCATCTTTGCAACACCTTCTCTGCTGCCAGCTAGATGTAGGCAGCCTAGTCCATATCCAACTGTATTAGTGTTCAAGAAGGAACTGCAGATGCTGGAAAATGGAAGGTAGACAAAATTGCCGGGGAAACTCAGCGGGTGCGGCAGCATCTACGGAGCGAAGGAAATAGGCAACGTTTCGAGCCGAAACGTTGCCTATTTCCTTCGCTCCATAGATGCTGCCGCACCCGCTGAGTTTCTCCAGCAACTTTGTCCAACTGTATTAGGTTTGGCTCTCAAACAGTTTTGCCCACCTCTCGTCTTTGAAGCCTTGTGCAGATGTTTTTTTTTTTTTTTTGCTTTCAGCTCTATAGTAGAGATTAACTTTAATTCCTGGAGATTAGCTGGACAGTCTGTCTGGGCTGGCAATCTCTCTGGTTTAATCTGAATCTTGGAGCTCGGTGCAAGGTCATTGTTCGTGCTGGCCTTTGTCAAAGGGCTGCAACAAAGTCAGAATTTCACGGTTCAGGTTCATTTCGGGCGCACTTGAGAAACTCTCCTGAATGTCTTGATGTAGTAAACAAAACATCGAAAGCCTCCTGAGGAACAGCTCCGCCCAAGACCACAAGACATTGCGGAGAGCCATGGATCACCATCACACAGACCAGGTTCCCCCCATCATCGATTCCCAACTGCACCTCGCACTGTCTTGGGAATGTAGCCAACATTGTCAAGTACCACTCGCACCCCAGTCACCTTCCCAACTCTCCTGTCAGGCAGAAACATAGAAAATAGGCGCAGGAGTAGGCCATTCGGCCCTTCGAGCCTGCACCACCATTCAATATGATCATGGCTGATCATCCAACTCGGTGTCCTGTACCTGCCTTCTCTCCATACCCCCTGATCCCTTTAGCCACAAGGGCCACATCTAACTCCCTCTTAAATATAGCCAATGAACTGGCCTCAACTACCTTCTGTGGCAGAGAATTCCACAGATTCACCACTCTTTGTGTGAAAAATGATTTTCTCATCTCGGTCCTAAAAGACTTCCCCCTTATCCTTAAACTGTGACCCCTTGTTCTGGACTTCCCCAGAACAAGGATTTCTGGACTTCTGGGAACAATCTTCCTGCATCTAGCCTGTCCAACCCCTTAAGAATTTTGTAAGTTTCTATAAGATCCCCCCTCAATCTTCTAAATTCCAGAGAGTACAAGCCGGGTCTATCCAGTCTTTCTTCATATGGAAGTCCTGCCATCCCAGGAATCAGTCTGGTGAATCTTCTCTGTACTCCCTCTATGGCAAGAATGTCTTTCCTCAGATTAGGAGACCAAAACTGTATGCAATACTCCAGGTGTGGCCTCACCAAGACCTTGTACAACTGCAGTAGAACCTCCCTGCTCTTGTACTCAAATCCTTTTACTATGAATGCCAACATACCATTCACTTTCTTCACTGCCTGCTGCACCTGCATGCTTACTGAAGATACTAAAGCTTGAAAGTACAGACCACCAGATTCAGGAACAGCTACTTCCCCTCTGTTATCAGAATACTTCGTGGTCCTCCCATAAACGACGGAGTAGTCCTGATCTTTCAACCTACCTCAAGATGCTTTCAAGAGAGAGCTAGATAGGGCTCTTAAAAATAGCGGAGTCAGGGGATACGGGGAGAAGGCAAGAATGGGGTACTGATTGGGGATGATCAGCCATGATCGCATTGAATGGCGGTGCTAGCTCGAAGGGCCAAATGGCCTACTCCTGCACCTATTGTCTATTGTCAATGCGGACATTGGAGTATTTCTTTAACTAATGCTACAAAGCTGTAAAACTGCATCCAGCACTGATATTTTTCTGTTTGCAATGCCTGTAGTAATTGCGTATGGCTCGACTGTGCTAGTGTGTGGTACACCTGACTGGATAGTGCACAAACAAAACGTTTTTTTTGAAACGTTATCTTGGCACGTGTGACACTAATAAACCAATACCCCTCTAGTCACATCTTGCACTTTCTCCTTTGACACAATCCAGTCCTGTGTTTAAGGACCTTTTTACCACTTTAAATTTAGAAACTGTAGATTACAAAAGAGAATTGTAGAAATAAGGGAGTGGTTCACAGATTCCTTTGGTCAGGCTGTTCTTGATCATAACATTCTCCAGAGCATCTAGCTGTTTGGCCCATTGCACAAGTACCAGTTTCCAGAAGGAGCTTCCCCCGCCCTGTCTCCACATCTCTCCAACCCATCCCCCTCCTGCACTTCAGTAATTGGAAGGTTCCTGGACACTCTACTCCTACTAGTATTTCAGACGGATCGCAACAACTTGCATCATCATTAACTTTTTCCTCATTGCTGATTACCTATTTCTCTGTCTCTTCTGATTAATCATGCCTTGCCCCCAGAATTTTTTTTTTGAAAGATGTACTCTGCTCAAATCTGTGTGAGTTTGAAATACTTTCTGGACCCTCCCTTTAACCTTCCTGCTTCTTACCAAATAGTCCATCAGACTATTATTGGTGCACATTGGAGAGCACACGGACTGGTTGCTCGAAAGCTCAGGAATGAAGGAGGCTGCAGGTCATGGTAGTTGCCTGGTCCACCACGGGTACTGACCTCCCCACCATCGATGGGATCTATAGGAGGCACTGCCTCGAGAAGGTCATCAAAGGCCCACACTCTCTTCTCGCTCCTATCATCGGAAAGGTGCAGGACCTTAAACTGCGTCCTACAGGTTCAAGAATAGCTTCCTCCCATCAGGTCTCAGGCTGTTGAACACTGCACACCATCAATCCTACCCCAGCACCAAATTACGATGTACTTGGTACTATTAGAGTTGCACTGCCTATTTGATTTGCTCTATAATGGTCATGTTTACCTAGAATAAATGATATTTCCTGTGAATGCATTTGTCCTGGTGTTGTTGCTGTTAATGTGTATGTAAACTTGCAGCATGTCAGGATTTTTATTATTTCTGTTCTGATGCATTTAACTACCAAACACTCTTCACTCTGCTCTCAAAGCACAAACTAATGTTTTCATATACACGAGTGACAAACAGTGTCGTGTTTTGTTTGTACTTTTGCATGACTGGGGTTTTTGGGTGAATGTTCACCAAAGTAACTGGACTCTGAGTTAAAACTGTGGGCCAACTGGAAGTAGTTAGGTAACCTTCCTACATCAGGCTGCAGCGACATGCACGACAGATGTTTTTTTTTGCGTGTTCTAGCTTATCCATGCAAAAGAGAGTTGGTTTCTTTCCCTGCCCCCATTGCATTCTTTTGGCCCAGCTGTCTTCAGCTGCTTCAGCAATGACCTTCCTTCCATGGTTAAGGTCAACTGTGGGGTACGGGCGGCTTGTACAGTGTTCTGTTTGCAACTCCTCACACAATCTAACTTGGTCTGCATGCACAGGACTTGCACAAGTCATAGTCATGCAGCTTGGAAACAGGCCCTTTGGCCCACTTTGTCCTTGCCAACAAAGTTGGCATACTTGGCACATCTCATGTGCCTGCATTTGGCACACAGCCCTCTTAATCTTTCCTATCTAAAGGTCTTCTAAAAGATGTGATTGTATCTGCTTCTATAGCTTTCTTAGGCAGCTCATTCCAGATACACACTACCCACCGCATGAAAAGGTTGCCCTTCCCTCTTAAACCCCTTCCTTTTCACCAAAACAAAATACACTCTACTTTTAGAATCTAGGAAAAAAGAGCATTAATTTTTCCATGCCCCTTATGATCTAGTACACCTTTATAAGATCTTCCTGAGCTTTCTACGCTTCAAAGCCTATCCAACCTTTCCTTGTGACTCGAGCCCACAAGCCCAGTTAACATCCTGGTGAATCATTCTGCACCTGTTCCAACTTCATGACATCCTCCCTATAGTTGGGTGACTATACTGAGACTGAGGACTGTGCACAGTGTGGCTTCACTAACTATTTGTACAGTTGCATCATAAACTCCCAGCATTCGTTCTCGATTCCCCTCCCAATGAAAGTAAGTGTCCAGGTTTGGACAAAATGAATTTTCCACTTCAGTTCCGGTGGATGATATCCAACAAGAGAGTTCAACCAGGTTTCTTTCACATTCGTGGACATCAGCCTCAATAGGTTTCCATCCAGCAACAGTTTAGAGAATGCCATTAGCCAGGAGCTCAAATGGATCAGCTACATGAGAGCAAGTCAGAGGTTGGGGACGAGTGGTTCGCCTCCTGATACCTCCTATCATTTCCACCACCCACAGTGTAGAAGTGTGACGTGCTCTCTGCTCGCCCACATGTCTCCAGCCCCAACAACACTCAAGAAGATCAGCACAACCCAGGACAAAGGACACCCAGAACACATGATCAGCATCTTAACCATTCATTTCCCTCACTGCTGTCTCCCAGTAGCTGCAGTGGTGCATCATAGTGAAAGTGCACTGCAGTCATTCACCCAGACACTGTCACAGCACCTCTACCACTAAAAAGATCAACAGCAATGTGTATATGGTAACGCCACCATTTGTAGGCTCCCCTCCAAGCTGCCCATCATCCTGACTTGGAAATAGAACGTAGAACAATACAGGCCTTGCGTCACTCGGTGTCAAACATGATGCCAACATAAAGTGATCTCATTTGCCTGCACCTGATTCATATCCCTCAGTTCTTTGCATATCCATGTGCTTAACTAAATGCCCCTTACCTACCTCAATCATATCCGTCTCCAGCACCATCCCCGGCAGCTGGTTCCAGGCACCAACTCTGTTAAAAAACAAACTGACGTATGATGCAGTGCACTTTAAATATGATGCGCACTGCAAAACGTGCCTCGTGTATCACCTTTAAACTTTGCTTCACCTTAAAGCTACACCGTTGACATTTCCACCCTGGGGAAAAAGATCCCAACTGTTTATCCTATGCTGCTCATATTGTTATTTACTTCAATCACATCTCCTCTCAACCTCCTGTGGCTAGAGAAAACAATCCAAGTCTGTGCAATGTCTCCTTGTGGGTACTAATCCCTAATCCATGCAGCATGCTGGAAAACCTCTTCTGCATCCTCCAAAGCCTCCACGTGCTCTCTGCAGTGTGACGTTCTGATATGCATGCAATGCTGCAAATGCGGCCAAACCAGTGTCTTGTGGGCTAGAGCTGCATTGTGGCCTCCTGACTCCTGCACTCAATGCCCTGACCGATGAAGGCAATAGATTGAAGTTCCTTCGCTGTCATTGAATTTAAATCCTGGAACCCCCTCCTCAACAGCTCAGGACTGCAGCGGGTCAAGGCGATGGCTCAATCCCACCTTCTCAAGGGCAATTAGGCATAAGCAATAAAAGATGTCCTTGCCAGCAACTCCCACGCCCTCAGAATTAATGAGAAACATAAATATTCCAGACATTAGGAATGTGGCACAGCTGTTTCTTAACTATTTCCAGGTGTTCACTTGGAATGCTGAATTGGCATGTCCCCAGCTGTTAAACACCTGGCCCCCTGGAGTAGAAGCTTGAGGATCCAGAATGAGAACATCGAGTGCTCAAAAAAGTTGTCCAGGATGCTGCTGAGGCGATGGGTTGTTATTGAAAATGGCTGTTCTTTGGCACGGGTATAAAATCTGCAGCACTTGCCCATTTAAGGTGTTCAGTTCTTCTTAAACATTTGGTTCTGGTGTGTAAATTGGAAGTCAAGATAAAGTCTTGAATTATACCTCCCTTTTCCAAGTGCATGAAACTACTTTTGGGATACAATTGCCTTTGTACTCCAGGAGACAGCCATTTCTGCTCTGCAATCTTCACAGGGGTGCTGCTGTTGGTGTGCAGTTTTGGTCTCCGAATTTGAGGAAAGACATTCTTGCTATTGAGGGAGTGCAGCGTAGGTTCACCAAGGTAATTCCTGGGGTGGTGGGACTGACATATGATGAAAGAATGGATCGACTAGGCTTATATTCCTTGTATGTGAATACTTGGCCAATAAACGTATTCATTCATATTCACTGGAATTTAGAAGGATGAGAGGGCATCTTATAGAAACATATACAATTCTTAAGGGATTGGACAGGCTAGATACACGAAAAAATGTTCCTCATGTTGGGGGAGTCCAGAACCAGGGATCACAGTTTAAGAATAAAGGGTAGGCCATTTAGGACTGAGATGAGAAAAAAACTTTTTCACCCAGAGAGTTGTGAATCTGTGGAATTCTCTGCTGCAGAAAGCAGCAGAGATCAATTCACTGGATGCTTTCAAGAGAGAGTTAGATACAGCTCTTCGGGCTAACGGAATCAAGGGATATGGGGAGAAAGCAGGAACGGGGTACTGATTTTAGATTTTAGTGATTTTAAGCAGGAATGGGGTACTGATTTTAGTGATTTTAGATGATCAGCCATGATCATATTGAATGGTGGTGCTGGCTCGAAGGGCCGAATGGCCTACCGCTGCACCTACTTTCTGTGTTTCTATAGTAGAGAGCATATTGACTGGTTGCACCATGAGCTGGTTTGGCAACTCGGAACACCCAGGAACGAAGGAGATTACAAATAATGGTAGATGCCACCTCACCATAGAAGCGATCTATATATTGGACACAACACTAACCTATGGACTACAGATGCTGGTTTAAATCAAAGGTAGACACAAAATGCTGGCGTAACTCAGCAGGGTCAGGCAGCAACTCTGGAGAGAAGGAATGGGTGACGTTTCGGGGTCGAGACCCTTCTTCACCCATTCCTTCTCTCCAGAGATGCTGCCTGACCCGCCGGGTTACTCCAGCATTTCGTGTCTACTAACCAATGGACTCTCTTCAGTTGCACTAAAGACGTTGAGCTTTTCTTTTTAGTCATTAATTTAGTTTATTACTTTATTTGTGTATTGTGTTACAGTGCTGCTGTGCTGCTGCAAGTAAGGATTTAATTATTCTGTTGTCGGTACATAAGACAATTAAACACTCTTGACACGAAGCTCCCACAGGTAATGGTGAGATGTGATCAGATTATCTTCTATATTCAGGGTACACAAAAAGCTGGAGAAACTCAGCGGGTGCAGCAGCATCTAAGGAGCGAAGGAGATAGGCGACGTTTCGGGTCGAGACCCTTCTATATTCATGTTGGTTAAGGGATGACTATTGTCCAGGGTGCTGTGGAGTTCCATGACTCTTACATAGGATTTCTATTATTTCCAAATATATAGTATTTATTGGTTTATTATCGTCACGTACCAAGAAACAGTGAAAAACTTTGCATGCGTGCTATCCAGTCAAATCAAACTACACGTGAGGGCAATCAAGTCATGCACATGTGCAGCATGTGGTGCAAAGGGAAAAATACCAGAGTGCAGAATATAGTGAGACAGAGTTATAGTGTTACACTTACAGAGAAAGTGTAGATAGTGTAAGGTCTGTAGTAAGGTAGATTGGAAGATCGAGATTGCACCCTAGCTTATTGGAGGACTGTGCAGTAGTCTGATAACACCGGGGGCTGTTTCTGAATCTGGTGGCAGGAGCTTCCAAGCTTCTTCTTCCCAATGGGAGCGAGAAGTGTGAATGACCTGGGTGAAACGGGCCTTCGTTGTGTTGTGTAGGAAGGAACTGCAGATGATGGGCTTTTCGCTGGAGATGGACACAAAACGCTTGAGTGGCTCAGTGAGACAGGAGGCAGCCTCTCTGGAGAAAAGGAAGAGGTGACAAGACCCTTCAGGCTAAGAGTCAGGGGAGAGCGAAACTAGAGCTTTGAAAATGTACAGAACAGCTCACAGCTGATACTGATGACTCGAGGAACGCAGAGGTGGAAGGGGTGATAGTGAAGGGATACAAACAGTGAAATGAGCAAGATGAGCAGGGTGGGGGACGGACAGAGAGAGGGAATACAGAGGTATGAATATTAATTTATCTAATTCCAAGTAACCCCTTGCATTCCCTCTTTGAATTGTCCACAGGGTCCTATTCAATCTTACCCTTCTCACCTTAATCCTATTCCTGTTAAACCAACCCGACCTCCTGGTGGCTCAGCACTTCAACTCCCCCTCCCATTCCGCATCCGACCACTTGGCCTCCTCCATGGCCAGAGTGAGCAACACCGCAAGTTGGAGGAACAGCACCTCATATTCCGCTTGGGGAGTCTGCATCCTTTGGGCTTGAACATTGAATTTTCTCAATTCTGTTAGCCCTTGCTGTCTCCTCCCCTTCCCACCTCTCCCTCAGCCCTCGGGCCCTGGCATTCCCTCTATCTCTATCTCCCTCCCCCACCCTAGTCGCACTAGCTTCTCATTTTCACACCACAAACAGCTTACAATGGCTTGTTCCCTTTATCATCGATACTTTTTTGCATATCTTTCATTCATTGTTCTTTATCTCCCCACATCACCGTCTATATCTCTCGTTTCCCTGATCCCTGACCAGTCTGAAGAAGGGTCTCGACCCGAAACGTCGCCTATCCCCTTCGCCTCTTAGATGCTGCTGCACCCGCTGAGTTTCTCCAGCTTTTTGTGTAACCCCTGATTCCTCTAGCTTGGGGGAACAGACTGTGCATTCACACCATCTATTCATCATCATTTTATACACCTCTCTCAGATCACTCTTCCTGCACTGCTGGGCATGAGGCAGAGAATAGGTTGCTGCCAATTAAGCAGGGGGAATGGATTGCTCTGCGTGCCTGCATAGACTAGATGGGCTGAATGGCTGCATTCTATAACATAAAGAAATATGGGAGCCATTTGCTGTGGGTCTCTTGTTTTGGATTCTGGAGAACAGACTGTCTAGTAACCACTGTCTTGCTAATCACAGCAATTTTTCAAGTGACTGAAATATTGATTGGACGACAGAAATGTATTGCTTCAGTCTACAAACTAGATTTTGGGTCCCGCAGGGTTCAGAGTTCTCCGTATCTGCAGGGGCAGTTCATATAGCTTTCTGATTGATTAGTTAATTAAACATCAATTTCTGTGGGCTTGTAGACATCATATCCTAGATTATCTCGTGTTAACTGCCAATTCAAGGTTGGTTGCTTTTGTCCTTGGAGAATATGCTTTTTTTTTTTCCCCCGTTCAGTTCATTGTTTTTAACCAAATGTTTTTTTTTTAAAGCTGATCTGCATTAAAGGTCAACGTGTGCTTTTAGTCGTCCCAAAGCAAATAATAACTTCTCAAGCGCAGGCACCTTGACTGGGAAATGCAGCAGTTTGTTGCAGCTCCCACGATCTCGGTGGTGGGGATACATTTTGCATTGCTGCCTGGGAGACCAACCTTCTCTTGGAGTCATACAGCCGGGAAACAGGCCCTTCGCCCTGACTCAACACTGCCCACCCAAGGTGCCCCATCTGAGCATTATGAAGAAAGGTCCCGACCCAAAGCGTCGCCTGCCCGTTCCTTCCCCGGATGCTGCCTGACCCGCTGAGCTCCTCGAGCACACCATGTCTAAGTTTCCAGCATATGTCGTCTCTCGTGTCTTCATCCCCGAACTAAGCTCGTGCCAATTATTTGTGTCCATCCCACGTCCTTTCCTGTCTATCAACATGTCGAAACGTCACTTGAAATTGTAATTGTGTCTGGTGGGCACGGTGGTAGAGTTGCTGTCTCGCAGCGCCAGAGACCCGGGTTTGATCCTGACTACGGGCGTTGTGTGTATGGAGTTTGTACATTCTCTCTGGGTCCTCTGGTTTCCTCCCACACTCCACGGGCGTGCACAGGTTTGCAGGTTAATTGGCTTGGTAAAATTGTAAATTGTCCCTAGAGGGTGTAGCATAATGTTAGTGTGTGGGGATCGCTGGTCGGCACGGACTCGGTGGGCTGAAGGGCCTGTTCCCGCACTGTATCTCTAAACTATCTGCTTCTATAGTTTCCTTGGGCAGCTCATTCCAAACCCTTTGAGTGAAAAAGTTGCACTGAAGTCCCTCTTTAATCTCTCCCCTCTCATATTACGCCAGTGGCCTTTAGTTTCAGTATCTACCCTGTGTAAAAGACCATCAGTGTTCATTTTGTCCATGTCCCTCATGATATTGTACACCTCAATAACGTCACTCCTCAGCCTCCTACACTCCAAAGGGAAAAAAGCCCCAGCCTATCCAACCTCTCCCAATATATCCAGCCTGTAAAGCCCAGATAACAGCCTGGTGAATCTCTTCTGCATCCTTCCAACTTAATGATAACTTGTTAGACGTCTGTGGATCACAAAACTGACGCTGAATTCTACTCATGTTTATGTTCCTGGAGAAGAATTAGGCCATTTGGCCCATCAAGTCTACACCGCCATTCAATCATGGCTGATTTACCTATCCCTCTCAACCCTATTCTCCTGCCTTCTCCACCATTCCACACTTTGGCTCGTACATCGAGGCAAGAGTTAAATGTTTATTTCTGGTGTCGGTTTCTCCTCGGTTGCCGGTAAAGGTTTTGTTGTTCGCTGTGGTGCATTTCCCTTTCATCCCCTCTTGTCTGACACTATTTACATTTGTTATCTTGTACCTCGTGTGAACCAATGTTGATAAATCACAGCGGAGTGCAGCCAACACTGATCCTGGGAAACAAAATCCCAGCAAATGCTAAAATAGCTCGACAGGTCAAGCAGGCGCTATGGAGAGAGTATCAGTGATTCTGATTATTCCATCTTAGGATAGATGAACAAAAATTATTTTCTTAGGAGTGGTCCTGAACAAGGGGCGATGAATGCAATTAATGATCATTTTAGAAATGGCCCCATATACAAGTTAGTTGAGGTATGCAAATCTTCTATAGAAAGCACTGCTGCAGGCCAATTGATAAATTTCAAGACTAGGTGGGGATTTGTCAGTCAGAGGTTCGGTGTGATTTGAATGATGGAACCAGCACAAGGGGGTCATGGAGTCTTCGTTCCATGCTGCTGTTTGTTGCTGATGTTCACTCCAGTGAACTGTCCTATTTCCTTGCCCATCTCTACCCTTGACAGAGAGCAGGGCATCCTATTCAAACCACTAATTTAACTTTGAGACGTTTTGGTCTGGATATTTGGACCACTCTCTGGCTGCTTGCTGTTATTGATTCACATAACAGGGTCTCCAACTAATTTGGTTTTAGGATTCTTCTTACAGATTAACAACGGCATGTAACATTTTGGAGTTGAGTACTTTGCCCACATTCTTGGCGCCAATAATGTAATTGGATGCCCCAAGATATTCTATGAAATAAATGACGGGCTGGAGCTTTATCTGGTTTTACTAATCCATGTATTGAAAGGAAGGTGATGATCAAGAGCCATGAGTATTTAGAAGTCAGAGGAGACAGGCCCTTCAGCCCAACTTATCCACACCGGCCAGTATGTCCCAGCTACACTAGTCCCACCTGCCTGCATTTAGGTGCTATCGTGTTTATCATGTGCACTGGATATGAACTGGAATAATTAAACTCTTACTGGCTGCAGCTTTACAGCCACTTTGGACGCAATGCAACAATAAGTATACAATAAATTATCAGTTAATCTTGGTGAACTAAACCAACACGTTGCAAAAACCAAAGTAGGTCAAGCAAATGAGTAGCGCGATGAATTTGTAATGAGGGGGAACTTTGAAGAGCTCAAACTCCATCCGTTAGGAGCAATGGATGTGAGGAGCGGATGTGTTGTAGAGTTAAGGTGGTGGGGTGGGAGTGCTGTGGTGGACGGACATGGCTCCTGGCAGTGGATGGTTTATTGATGAAGACGCAAGGAACTGCAGATGCTGGGATCTAGTGGGGAGAGTCACTCCAGCATTGTTTTTTTTGTTTGTGCAAGGGTGGAAATATCAATAGCGAGAGGGCATAGATTTAAGAAGCGAGGTGCAACGTTGAAAGGAGATGCGCTGGACAACTTTTTTGAACGCAAAGATGGGAGGGTGCCTGGAACGCACTGCTGGCAATGGTGGTCGATGGTGGCAATAGAGGCAAAAGCGAAAGCAGCATTTAAGAGGCTTTTCGATAGGCACATGGATCACGTGCAGGAAGAGGAGACCAGGTTAACTTGGCACCGTATTGGCTCGGGCAATGTGGGCTCTAACTCAGCAGGTTAGGCAGCATCTGTGGAAGGAAACAAATAGATGGTGTTTCAGTTCTGAAGAAGGGTCCCCACTCATAACATCGTCTGTCTTTCCCTCCTCAGATGCTTCCTTACCTGATGGTTTATTGATCTGCTGTTTTTGCTGAGGTTAAGGTGGGGAATCAGGACAAAGAATAGGTCAATCGTTCTTGGACCAAGATGAGAAGCGTCTTCACTCTGCTGTGAATTTTTGATATTCTCAACTTTCCTTTGAAGAGATCAATAGACCTGTGCTGTATAGTTCTGACAATTGACAATAGATGCAGGAGTAGGCCATTTGGCCCTACGAGCCAGCACCACCATTCACTGTGATCATGGCTGATCATCCACAATCAGTACCCCATTCCTGCCTTCTCCGCATATCCCCTGACTCTGCTATCTTTAAGAGCTCTTCTATAAGCATCCAGAGAATTGGCCTCCACTGCCTTCTGAGGCAGAGAATGAAAGTAAGCATGCAGGTACAGCAGGCAGTGAAGAAAGCGAATGGCATGTTGGCCTTTATAACAAGAAGAATCGAATATAGGAGCATAGAGGTCCTTCTGCAGTTCTACAGAGCCCTAGTGAGACCACACCTGGGGTATTGTGTGCAGTTTTGGTCCCCTAATTTGAGGAAGGACATTCTTGCTATTGAGGGAGTGCAGCGTAGGTTTACAAGGTTAATTCCTGGGATGGCGGGACTGTCATATGCTGAGAGAATGGAGCAGTTGGGCTTGTACACTCTGGAGTTTAGAAGGATGAGAGTGGATCTCATTGAAACATATCAGATTGTTAAGGGCTTGGACACACTAGAGGCAGGAAACATGTTCCGGATGTTGGGGGAGTCCAGAACCAGGGGCCACAATATAAGAATAAGGAGTAAGCCATTTTGAACGGAGACGAGGAAACACTTTTTCTCACAGAGAGTGGTGAGTCTGTGGAATTCTCTACCTCAGAGGGCGCTTTCAAGAGAGAGCTAGATTCTTAAAAAATCTGGATGGGGCTGAATGATTCACATTGAATGGCGCAGCTGGCTCGAAGGGCCAAATGGCCTACTCCTGCACCTATTGTCTATTGTCTAATTCCACAGATTCCCAGCCCTCTGTGTGAGAACTTTTTTCCTCGTCTCCGTTCTAAATGGCTTACTCATTCTTAAACTGTGCCCCTGGTTCTGGATTCCCCCAACATCGGGAACATGTTTCCTGCCTCCAGCGTGTCCAAACCCTTAATTATGTTATATTTTCAATAAGATCCCCTCTCATCCTTCCAAATTCCAGAGTGTACAAGCCCAGCTGCTCCATTCTATCAACATATGACAGTCCCGCCATCCCGGGAATTAACCTCGTGAACTTTTATAACTTATCGAAACACAGCAAGCTGCTCATTGTAATTACGTATAGGTCAAATGTGTGCAGGAAATCAAGGTATAGTGGTGGGTTGGAACCCACTGCCAGTAGTGGTGGCAGGGACAAAAGTGATAGGATTTGGTCAAAAACTGTTGACGTAAAAAGACATGTTAATAAATCCTATTTTTAAATATTCTTCAAAAATAGTCAAAGCAACTTAATCCTATGGTTTAGATTTAGTAGATCCAAATTTGTATTTACTTCATGTCATTGGGCAAGAAATGATTAATTCTATATTGTTTGTAATCTTGTAAATCTTTCATTATTAGATCAGGAAATGTGTGTGGCTTGTTTTTCTGACATGTTGCAAAAAGTCGATCAGGTATTAATAGACTATCACTGTTGTTTCCTTGCTGGGTAATCCAATTCATTTTTGCCCTCTAAACGAGTAATGTTCAAATGGAATTTGAAGGGTAGGGTTGTATAATTATCTGTGTGACAGCTGTGAATGTTAGCATTTCCAGTAGTGACTGAGTACGTAACTTCCTTGTCCTTCACACATTTGACCTATAATTACGTGTGGGAAGGAACTGCAGATGCTGGTTTAAACCAAAGATGGACACACAATGCTGGAGTAATTCAGCAGCATCTCTGGAGAGGAATGGGAGACTGAAGAAGGGCCCCGAAATGCCACCCATTCCTGCTATGCAGCCCGTCTCACTGAGTTTCTCCGGCATTTTGTGTCTATCTGTCCTATAATTATGTTGAGTCGAGCGCAGTGTTTTGATGGGTTATAGACCGTAGTGCACGCAAAACAGTCCCTTCAACCCACCCTGTTCACGATAGCCATTGTGTACCTGTCCATACTAATGCCATTTGCCAGCACTTGGTCCAGAGCCTTCTGTGCCTTGGTGATTCATGTGTTCATCAAGATGTCCCTTAAATGCTGTAAGAGTATTTATCTCTACCACCCACAAAGGCAACGCATTCCAAATTCCAACCAGGGCCTTTCAGGCCTTTGTTAAAGAGACTGCTTGCTAACCATTGCTCAATCTGTTTTCATCTAAGCTAGATACAAAAAGCTGGAGTAGCTCAGCGGGTCAGGCAGCATCTCTGGAGAAAAGGAATAGGTGATGTTTTAGTTTGAGATCCTTCTTCAGACTGAGAGTCAGGGGGAAGGGAAACAGAAGATATAGACGGTGAAATAGAACATATGAATTAAAGATATCCAAGAAAAACTTGCTCTGATCAAAGAAAGGTGGAGCCCACAATGATCCATTGTTGGTTGTATTATATGTACAATGCAGATGTCAAGGAATTTGCACGTACCACCAGACTCGGGATCAGCTGCTTAAAGGGCCTGTCCCACTATACGAGTTTACCCAAGAGCTCTCCCGAGTTTTAAAAGATATCAAACTTGTGGTAAGTACGTAGCGGGTACGTCGGAGCTCGGGACGTCTCTTAGCGGCTCGTAACACTAACGGCAGATACTCGGGAAACGCGGTAAGCTCGCGAAGATTTTTTCAACATGTTGAAAATGTCCCCGAGTACCTACGAGCGGCTATTACTGTAATTCTCCGAGTTCGAATCAGGGGAAACTCGGGAGAACTCTTGAATTACCTCGTACAGTGGGACAGTCCCTTAACAAGCTGTTGAACAGGCCTCCTATAAGTGAAGGTGTAAGCCCGATCTAACCTATCTCATTGTGGACCTTGATCTTTTTCTCTAACTGTAAAGCTATAATGCTGCACACTGTATTATTCTGCACTCTGATCTTTTTCACTTTGCTCTGCCTGCTGTGTATGGCTTGACTGGTTTCGGGTGTAGTATGATTTGACTGGCTAGGATTCAAACAACTTTTTTTTTCTCTCTCTAGGTACACATGGCAATAATAAGCCAATACCAATTGCATCCTTTCTAACATGTTCTCTCTTATCTCCTCTTACCCAAGCTCTAAGCTTCCTACTTGCCGGCGTTTGTGAACTTCATGGGTTTATCTTTGGTATTGTCTGCAGTTGTACATTCATTATCCTCTGAGCTGGCCGGTATTAACACTAGGGTGCAGATCTGTGCTCTGCTGCCTCACCAAGTCTCGGTAACGTATCTGCTCTTAGTGCTATCACTCTGAGGGCCCCAGCAATGAAAGCCTAAAGAGTATCTGATTAATTTCTTATTCCCCTCTTCAAAGAAGGTCCTGTCCAAGGGAGGTCATTGAGAGGTCAGAGTGATTTAACTTTGCCTCATCTCGCTGACGTGAGCAAATCAGCTTTATAATTGATTCTGTGTTTTTTTTTGAGGAACCTTGTGGCTAATCAGAAAAGTTGAAATAAAGGAATATGCAAGGCACAGAAAAAGCTTTTTGTTTAAATCTTTGTGTCTTTATTCTGACACAAAGCGAGCCACAATACAAATAATACATTAAGCTGAATGGCAGGCAGGCATCTTTCCATAGATAATGATCGGCGCTTGTATGGTGAAGGCCACTTACAGTAAATAAAGAAATTGGAACGCGCAAGGTTTGTGAGAGCCCGATACCATGGCAAAGGAAGCTTGGAGATGGCATAGAATGGAAGACGTGCATAATTGAAATGTAAAGTAGCCAAGAGATGAAAGCATGAAAGAGGGAAAAAAAAATTGTAGGTCACCATTTGCTTAATGTGTCTGCAGTTCAGTAATACGTGCCTGCATTGTGCGTAGCTTTCAGGTAATTAATGAGGATCCTGACTGATCTGATTCTCTCTGTCTGGTTCTATTGCCCGAATAATCATCATTAAAAGGGAAAAGATGCCTGCATTTTTTTGCCTTGGTTTGCAAGAGCTGAGGATGTCTCCAGGAACGTTGCAGCCAGTCAAAGTCCTTTCGAAGTGCTGTCTCTGATCAGCGTTCTGTGCACCGCAAGCACCCACAAAGAACAATGCGATAACATTGTTTAAGAAGGAACTGCAGATGCTGGAAAATTGAAGGTAGGCGAAAGTGCTGGAGAAACTCAGCGGGTGCGGCAGCATCTATGGAGCGAAGGAAATAGGCACACTTATTCTCACCCGCTGAGTTTCTCCAGCACTTTTGTCTACAATGCAATAACATTGTTGAGAGATGGAAATTACCCAAGAGTAGTGGGAAGAATTATTTTCCTTTTAAACTAGTACCATGAGATCCTTAGTTTAGAGATGCAGCTCAAAACAGGCCCTCTCGGCACGGACTGGAAGGGCCGAGAGGGCCTGTTTCCGTGCTGTAATTGTTATATAAATGGACCTTTGGCCCGCCGAATCCGTGCCAACCAGCGATCCCTGCACCCTAGCACTATCCTACAGACTAGGGGCAATTTACAATTTTTACCGAAGCCAAATTAACCTACAAATCTGTACATCTCTGGAGTATGGGAGGAAACCGGAGCGCCCAGTGAAAACCCACGTGGTCACAGGGCAAACAAACAAAATCTGTCGACAGCACCCGCAGTCAGGATTGAACCTGGGTCTCTGGCACTGTAAGGCAGCGACTCTACCCCTGCACCGTGAGTGCCACCCCTACTCACACGTGTTTAATAGTGTTATGTATTGGCAGTGTAACAATGACGTTCTTACTTGCTGCAGCTGAACAAGCCCGTGAATGTAATAACTCACATAAATAATAATCAATAGTGCAATAAAGGAATAACCGTGATGCTAGGTAACTATAAGAGTGCAAAAACCGAAGACAGAATCCATATAAGATCACAGTTGCTGGCTGCGGTCGGTGTTGTGAAGTGTTCAAGACCTGATGGCTGCTGGGTGGAAGTTGTTTGTGAACCTGTTCATGCTTCACCTGCTGGCTTGGCACTTCCTCAACATCGCACTGAAGATCAGCCTGTACTTTTGTACTGATGGAGTGTCAGCAACAGCCTTGGGGAGGTACCGCGCAACGGGAGGAAGTATCCCTACACTACTATACGTGGGGAAAAAATGGTGGAGTAACTCGGAGGGACAGACTGCCTCTGTGGAGGGAATGGACCAGCGATGTGTTTGGTCTGGACCTTTTTAGAGGTGCAAAGGAGATGAGTGTCAGACAAGGTGAAAAGAGAAGGAATGAAATGTAAAAAAACAGGCACAATTGCTGGAGTAACTTAGTGGGTCGGGTGGTATCTCTGGAGAATGTTTTGGATCAACACCCTCCTTCAGACTGATGAGGCAAACGCACGGGTGGGGAATGTGTGGAGGCGGATGAAAAAGGTGAAGAGTTGCGATAAAAAGGAAATGGGGGACTTGAGGATAGGAGATGAGTGTAGGGAGGAGGGGAAAGGAATAGGGTGTCAGGGTGGTGGGAGAAATGTGTGCGCATATGTGGGGACGGGAAGGGAGGCGTGTGAGGTGGGATTATCTCTGGTGCCCTGGCCAATGTTATCATTCATACATCAGAGCAGGAGAATGGATTATGGCTTCGCTGTCTCTGAGATCTTTACACAATTCTCCCAACAATTGGTGGAAATGCAACCACTTCCTTTCTGATGTGGGGAAGGTAAGAATCAGCTGCAAGATCACAACGTTTTCTCATAATGGGTTTGAAACAAAACACTCCAAGTTACTGGAGTGGTGTGTGTGTGTGGTGGGGGGGGGGGGGGGGGGGGGGGTGTTACTTGCTTAAGATTCTAACATCTGCAGTTTCTTGTGTCTCCAAGTTATTGGACATGAGAAACAGCAGATGCTAGATTCTTGAGCAAGGAGCCTTCCTCCTCCCACCCTGGTGCTCAAGCACTTCCCCTCTCTCCCCCACCCCCCCCCCCCACCACCACCATCTTCCCATACCATCAGACGCCCTGTTCCTTTCCTTGCGTACACACGTCTTCCATCCCCGTCCCGTGTTTCCATTTATTCCCTCACTGCCTCGTTCCACCAATTTCCTTTCCTTCGACTTTACTTTTCACTCGTCTACTTATCTGACTCTCTTTTGTCATCTTCTTACCCCTTGCCTTTCTCACTTAATACTTACTCCACCCATCTTCCAATCATAACCCGCCCCCCCACTCACTATTCACCTACCACTTGCCAGGCATTGTCCCACTTTCTAAAATAGACACACAGTGCTGGATTAATCCAGCGGGTCAGGTCGCTTCTGTGGAGAACGTGGATAGGTGACATTTTAGGTCAGGACCTTTCTTCCCGCTCCCACCTCCCTTTCCAGCTTTATCTTCCCTACTCTATCGGTCTGAAGAAGGGTTCCAACCCGAAATGTCGTCTGTTCATTTCCCTTTGCGGATGCTGCCTGACTCGCTGAGTTTCTCCAGAGCTTTTTTTTTTTTTCATCCCAACAACTTGTTCATTCGCGATGCTTCATTAGTGTTTATTGGATTGTCAAGGCAGCTCGATGTGCCGCTGCTCCTCAAATAGTACAGCTGGCGCTGATCAGAATCAAGTTGATTATATTAATTTGCATGCAAATTACCTCTCACCGCAACATGTTGCATTACTGTTGCACAACACACCAGTTACTGAAAGGCCTTGTTCCTCCCTAAGACGCAGTGGGTGACTCTTCACTTAGAACTGGAAAAACCGGCTTCACTGGCTCTGGTTTTCATCAACATATTCAATACACTTTTAACTGCACTCTCAGGACTTCATTCCTGAGAGGGCAGGAGGCTGAAGGGTGATCTTTTAGAGGTGTATGAAAGAAAAGATTGGGTGCATGTATTGGCTCTTTTTCCCAGGCTACGGGAATCTAGATTGTAATCATGTATTGTCTTTACGGTGACTGGTTTGCATGCGACAAAAGCTTGTCACTGTACCTCGGAACACGTGACAATAAGCTAAACTGTAACTGAAGAACTAGAATCAAGGGGGCATAGGTTTAAGGTGAGAGGGCAAAGATTTAATAGGAACTTGTGTAGCTTTTTTCACACAGAGGGTGATGCGTATATGGAACAAGCTGGCAGAGGAGGTAATTGAGACAGATGCAATAATAATATTTGAATGGGCACATGGATAGGAAAGGTTCAGAGGGCTATGGGCCAAAGGCGGGCAAGTGGGGTATATTGCAGCACGGACAAGTTGGACCCAAGGGCCTGTTTCCATGCTGTGTGAATCTATGCTTCTATAACTCTCCCGAGTTCTGTAGTCCATGAGAATTGCTCTGATGAGCCCACTCCTTTAACTTACTCTGTCATGCAACATTCCTCTTTTGTACCAAACAAAAGAAGTGAGCTGGGATGGTTCAAGTAAAACAAACAACCCCGAAGACAAAAGAAAAAACAAAACTTGTACCTCCCTGAAATCTAAAATGAAAACAGAGACTGCGGGAAACGTTCAGCAGGTTTGGTGGCTTCTGTGGGGAAGAGAAACAAGAGCGAATTTCTCGGGTCATAGATTGTTATGGCTTCAGATAACAGGTTAAATACCATTTGCTAGGAACATATTTTGCCGAACAGTTTAAACGATCTAATAAATAATTTAAAAGCATCCAGACAGATATTTCAATCAGCAAGTCATAGATATTATGGAGATGGCCGTGATCCGCTGCAGTTTGCCTATGGTCGGAACAGGTCTACAGCAGACCCCAGCTCCCTGCCCCTAAACTCATCTCTGGAACAGCCCGTCAGCAACGACACCTGTTAATTGGCGATAGTTCTGTGCTTTAAACACTGACCCATTCAAACTCATCTCCATCATCCTGGACATGTCAGCACTCCCCTCTGCCACCGGATCCTCGACTTTCTGACCCACTCCAGTGAGGATAGGTGATAACACATCCTTCTCAATAATTCAGTGTCCCACAAGGATGCATTCTCAGTCCCCTAACATACTCCCTATACACTGATGACTATGCAGCCAAACTCGGCCCTACGTCCATCTGCTAGTTTGCAGATTACACCATTGCAGTGGGCTGGATCGGGAATAATGATGAGATGGAGTACAGTCCTTCCATCTGGGAAAGAACTGTCCGATTCACCTCCACCCTGTTGCGGCCATTGGACCTTTGTCTCTGGAATTGGTGCGCTACGATGCGGAGAAATACATTCTGCCCTCTTTCTTTCCTTTTGCTTTACCTATAGAGCATGAGTTTGGCTTGACTTTGTATTTATATATAGTATTATCTGATTTAATTCTGTAACATGCAATGCACAGGTCATCACTGTAATTCGGTACATGTGGCAATAATAAACTTAAACCTAAAGAGCAGGGAATGACGAGGGTGAAAACGGACCTTGATTATGTTGGCATTCCCCAAGGTGGGATGAAGTGTAGATGGAGTTGATGGTGGGAAGGCTGGTTTGTGTAACGGACTGAGCTACAATTACGACTCTACAATTTGTTGCAATCCTTCCAGCACCTGCAGTATCTTGTCTCCTGCGGTCTATGGTTGTCTCAGAGACAGTGTCCCGATGTTCATTGCCTCAGAAGAAGGTATAAGATGCCCGAGAGCGGATTGTCGATCAAATCAATGCTAGCTGACATCAATCCATACAAAAGAGAGACAGACACAAGGTGCTGAAGTAACTCAGCGTGTCGGGCAGCGTCTCTGAAGAAAAAGGTTGGGTGACGATTTGGGTCGGGACCTGAAGATCCAACCCGAACCGTCACCAATCCTTTTTCTCCCGAAGTGTTGCCTGACCTGCTGAGTTTCTCCAGCACGTTGTGACTCTCTTTGGTATTAAACCAGTTCTTTGTTTCTACATCAATCCATACAAAGTGGGAACGTTACAGCAAAACCTTCTCGATGAATGAAACCAGAATAGAACTTTAAGCTATCCGAGTCAAAACACTCAGTGGGTCAGTCAGGGGGACATTTTAAAGGGCGACGCTTCGGATCAAGACCCTTCTAAAGACTTCAAGCTGGAAGAGGCTTTTGTTGAAGTAAGAAGTGAAAGACCCAGTTCATGTCCTTTACTGCACTTAACACAATGAGCAGTTTACGCTGAATAACCGCCAAAGGGATCCACATCAAAACGCACAAGTTATTGGGATACATTTACAGAGCAATTGTTTGCCTCACAAAGTAATTTTCTGGCAAAATCCCTAAAACCGTTTAGCGTTGAGTTTGGTAATCGGCACGTCTAATGCTGCCAGCGTGGACTGTTTAAACCAGGAACACATATTTATTCCAATGGTTTTTCCGAAGACTTTGATTTTGTGCAGTTAAGGAGGTGACAAAATTATAATATCCTTGATCTTTAGTGAGACTGAGTCCCACACCTCCCTGTGCTCCCAGAATATCAAGGAAAAGGCATTCCAACAAAGCTGATGACGTGGGTGTTGATTACATCCAGATTTTCAACGAGGCAAAAACAGTTTGAAATTGCGCTTTTCATATAAATAAGACCCACTTTGTTCCACGCAGAGAGATTTGTAGATTGCTCTTGGCTGTAGTGAAGTGCACATACTGTTATGTCATACAGCACGGAAACAGGGCCTTCAGCCCAACTTGTCCACATTAACCATGGTTCCATTGGCCCACTTTTGACCCATACGTCCAAACCATTCCTATCAATGTACCTGTCTGAATTTATTTTTATTTTTATGTTGTTATTGTACATGCATCATCTACTTCCTCTGGCAGCTCATACCTTTCATCCGCAAAAGAAAAAATTGCCCCTTGCGTTCCTATTAAATCTTTCCCCTCTCACCTTAAATCTACGCCCACTGGTTGATTCCCCTACTCTGGGTAAAAGACGGTGAATTCACCCAATAAGGTCACCCCTTAATATCCTGCGCTCCAAGTAATAAAGTCCTAGCTTGTCCAACTTTTTTCCTATTGCTCAGGCCCTCCAGTTCTGGCAAATTCCTTAAATCTTTCCAGCTTAAAGATTTGTCTAACCTTTTTCAAAGAGCTCTTCAGTTAGTCTCGAAAAACAATTCCCCCCCCCCCCTCACTTTCCCACAGGAAAGCAAATGTAATCTTTTCCTGTATTTGCCAATTTTGTTTCAAGTTGCTGTAGAAACAATTCCCACCTTTATTTCTGTTAGACTCTTGTAGTAACTCACTGCAGAAAACAAATTATCATCACCCCCCCAACCCCCCAATCATACACTCAGCTCCCACTCTTGAGTCCTGTTTCGCTTTTATTCACCTCTTTTCCCTCCCCCTAAACCCTTCTATCCATATCCCTTTCCTCTGGTTTTACATTTTACTCCACTTTATCTGACACCCATTAGTTTTCCTCCCTTTTTGGCTCTGCTCTTTGACATACTCCACCCATCTGCCAACCGTCCACCTCTCACTTGCCAGGATTTCCCCCAACCCTCACCACCCATCTCCAGCTTTCCTCCTCTACTTCATCAGTGTGAAGCAGGGTCTTGACTGAATCGTCATCTATCCATTCCTTCCACGCATTCACCCCCCCATTCTTAAAATCTGATAATAATTAAGACAATGCAACATTTAACAACAACATTTAAAATACATTTGGACAAGTACAGGGATGGAGCACAGCATGGGAACAGACCCTTCAGCTTCCAATGTCTACCAAACATGATGGCAAGCTAAACTAATGATGCATACCATTCCATTTCCTGCATAATCATGGTACCTATCAAAAAGCCTCTTAAATGCCCCTATTGTATTTACAATAATGCCCCATATTGTGCATTTAAAAAAAAAAAAAAAAAAAAAAACTTGCCCCGTACATCTCCATAAAACTTTGCCCCTTTAACCTTAAAGTTATGCCCTCCAGCCTTTGACATTTCCACACTCGGGTAAAAGGTTCTGCCTGTCTAGGTAAAGCAAATGAAACTAATTTGTATGCGGCATCTAGGTTGGCATGAATGTGTTGGGCTGAAGGGCTTGACATAACTCCAAGTCACATCAGAGCGTAGAGACCAAAATATCCCCAAGGGAAATGAACTGTACACTTCAGTTGGTGACTAACCTGATCAGCACTCTCTCTACTTTCTCAACCTGCCAACATTATACCCATTATTCCATCATGCCTCGAACCCATGTATTGTACACAAGATGGCACTTTGTCAGGAGACTTTTGAAAGCCTATATTCGCACTGCAGGTCCACCACCAAATTGCCCGCACCCTTGGTTCCAGAGCCTTGCCGTATCATCCGTCTTTGCCAAACTAACAGAGGTCACGGCCTGCAAAGTTGGCTGCGGAAGACGGCCACGGGAGGTCGGAAGGTCGACCCGTCAAATTTGCTGGGCCGATCAGTGCGGAAATCCTGATGACGTCTAGATCGTCTGTCCCACTCTGCCCGGGCACCACATTTTCGGGGGGGGGGGGGAAGATTTCAAATGTGCTCTCACAAATTTGTCCAGATTAAAGGGGGCACCAGTCCACCAGTTGCCGTAAAATCAATGGTGGACCTGAACCTTTAATAATCCTTTCTTTCGCTGAGGGGAATCAAAAAGGCAAATTAGAGAGTCAAAAAAGTTTAATTGCCATGTGTACTTGCAACTTAACAATAACATTTTTACACTTAGCAGGGCAACAGGCCTGTAAACACAATCCACATAGATAATATATAAAAGCAGCATAAATTCAATAAATTATTATCAAAATGGAGAGCAAATGCGAAATGAGTGGAGTACAGAGAGATCTAGGTGTTCTGAAGCTGAAACACAGACGTTAGAATGTTGGTGCAGCAATGAACACAAATTGGCTTTTATTGGTGAGGATTGGGGATAAAAAATATTTTAATTGTACAGACTGTTGGTGAGCCTGCACTCTGATTACAGTTACTTGTTTAAGAGGGAACGTACTAGCCTAGAAGAGATATGGGGTGGCATGGTGGAGCAGTGGTAGAGTTGCTGCCTTACAGCGCCAGAAGCCCGGCCCGATCCTGACTCTGGGTGCTGTCGGTGTGGAATTTGTACGTTCTCTCTGAGACCATGTGGGTTTTTATCTGGGTGCTCCGACACTTTTTGGAATAATGACCCATTACAGATGGGCTCGTGTCCCAATGTGAAGCCTTTTCAAGAAGTAAAGGAGAGATTTGTTCAAACTGTTCCTAGAATGCGGGAATGCAGCTTTTTCCGATTAGACTGAAGATACTGCTCTTCTCCCCTGGAGCTGAGAAGGTTAAAGAGGTTTGATGGAAGTGCTCAAAATTATGAAGAGTTGGGAAGGAGTTCAAAAGCTGGAGGGTCCTTGACTGGAGGACACAGTTGAGGTGACTAAAGATGATAGGATGAGAAGAATTTAACACAACGATTTGATGTGGTTTTAAATGAGCTGCCAGATTGTAGAGGAAACAAACTTTGTAATAATTAATAACTTTATCGGAGCTGTACGTCACAGAAGCAGGACCGTTGGCCCACCTTGTCCATGCTGACCAAGTCAGCTTATTGGGCTAGTCCCAGTTACCTACATTTGACACATATCCCTCTGAATGCTTCTCAACCAATATGCCCAAATGCATCTTAAACATCCTAATTCTTCTGCTTCCATAACTTCCTCTGGCAGCATACTGTGCTCCGAGTGGACAACTTTGCCCCTGACGTTGTAAATTCGTAAGTCGTAGGAGCAGAATTAGGCCATTTGGCCCAACAAGTCAACTCTCCCATTCAATCGTGGCTGATCTATCTTTCCCTCGTCGGGTTTCTGTTAAATCTCTCCCCTGTCACCTTGAGCCTATGCTCTCATGTTGTAGAACCTTCTACCCTGGGAATTGGGTAAGATTTGGATGACAAATAATTCAATGATATGGTGAAGGGGCAGAGATGGGGATTAATTCTATAGCATGCAAACTTGCTTGATGAATGCTCCCGTTTTTCTCTTGTGGCCATCCTGTCTGGAGAAGGGACAAAGGTAGCAATTTCTTCCACTGCACTTATGGCCAAAATTCAAATGCATCTACCAATTCCATCTGTGAGCAAATTGTAACAACATTGGCTGTGAAATGATGCTATTGCAATTTAACTTGTTAATGAATGAATGTGGGAAGGGTTGCTTCATTATTGTCTCTCTGTTGTGCTTGGGTACATTTAATGTTGTACCATATCTGTGGGTGTGTGGCAACTCTGGTACAATAATAAGCTTCAAATTCATATTTGTAATGAAGAGAAGACTTTTTTCATTTAGAATCTGACTGGCTCCCTGTGGGCCAAAAAAATATGTTTGCAAAGGGAACAGGAGCTGTGAGCCATGTTGTTGGATGATGGTGTCAATGTGATAATGTTTGATGTATCTTTAACAACCTAAATAGCAAACTTACATCTGTAAGTAAGAGTCGCCCTTTTATATTAAAGAATACATTTAGTGTGTTCCTTATAGAGTCATAGAGTGATGCAGTGTGGAAGCAGGGCCTTCGGCCCAACATGCCCACACCAGCCAACGTACCTGTCCTATCTTTGTGCTCCTTGGAAGAGGCAGAGATTGTTCTCTCCCTCCCCCTCCCCCTCCCCCCGACTTGGGATACTGACCATTCATGATGTAATTCTCTTAGGCTGGAGGGGAGAGATTTACGAGGGACCTCGCGAGCAAAGAAATAACGCAATGTTGGGCCTTGCACATGCAATAGTGGTTTCAGAGGCTTTTTGATAGGCAGGTGGATATGCAGGGGATGGAGGCATATGGATCATGTACAGGCTGAGGAGATCAGTTTATCTTGGCACAGACATTGTGGGCCAAAGGGCCTGATCCTGTGCTGTATCGTTCTCTGTAACTCAGCGAGTAGTCCATATCTGGAATGAGCTGTCAGAGGAAGCTATAGAACTGGATACAATTATGATGCTAAAGACATTTCAACAGATGTATGTATAGGAAAGGTTTAGAGGGCAATGGGCCAAAAGGGACTAGCCCAATGTGCCAATGTGGTCAGCATGAACTAGACGGGCAACAGGAGTCTCGTCCCATTGTCTTCACATGGGTTGGAATTTGGATTCCTGGGTGTCCTTGTGGTGGTCTTCCCAATCTGAAAGTCAGTTTTTGAGTGGACCATGGGGTCTTTGTCAAGATGTTCTGCATCAGTGCTCAAGTTGGTGGTGAGACCACCAAGAACTGAAGTAACAAATTAATTAAGATCTAGTAAAGGACACTGACGGTTCAAGTGATGAATGAGGATGAATCAGCTTAGTGATCTACCTCGTTCGAGAAACTTGGCTTAAAAAGGACCTGAAACATAATATTCCAAAAAAAATGTATATGAATTGATGTCTTTTCAATGAAGGCCACTTCATTGACTATATTTAAGAGGGAGTTAGATGTGGCCCTTGTGGCTAAAGAGATCAGGGGGTATGGAGAGACGTACGTACATGATACCGAGTTGGATGATCAGCCATGATCATATTGAATGGCGGTGCAGGCTCGAAGGGCCGAATGGCCTACTCCTGCACCTATTTCGATGTTTCTATGTTTCAATGAAACACCATTGGGCGAGTTTAATTAGTCTTGGAGCCATACTGCATGGAAACAGGCCTTCAGACTAGCTCGTCAATGCCAACCAAGATGACCCATCTTAGCTAAATTTAGACACAAAAGTGGGTCAGACAGCATCTCTGGGGAAAGGGAATAGGCGATGTTTCGGGTCAAGACCCTTCTTAACTTGCACCCATCTAAGCTAGTCACATTTATGACCCCTGTTTAGCCCATATTCCTCAAACTTTCTTCTCCATGAATCTGCCCAAATGTCCTTTACATATTGTTATTATGCCTGTCCAAATTACTTCCTCTAGCAGCTGCGCCCATATACCCTCTGTGTGGGGAAACTACATCTCGGCATGTTTTTTCCAGTGACTTTTATTTGTTCTTATTAGTGCAGGTTGAATAACCATATGTAATGCGATATAAACATGTGTTTGTATCTATCACTAATATTGTCCCGTGAGCTTGTAGTGTATTAGATCATTGTTGATCTCTTCTAAACTATAAGCCATATATGTTTTTTTGAGATCCAATTCCATCCTTATGTTGGCTTCCCTTTGTGCTTTTCTTGAGAGAAAAATAATTAAGCTATAATGATCAACAATTTGTTTTCTATCGGTATCCCCAATGTAGGGGATACTTTAACTTGTAATATAATAACTGAACTTTTAAGTCCAAACATCATTGAGAGAAAGACACCAAGTGCTGGGGTACCTCAGTGGGTCAGGCAGCATCTCTGGAGAAAAAGGATGGGTGATGTTTTGAGTTGGGATCTGTCCTCAGACTAAGTGGAGTTACACAGGAGCCTCTTCCCGTAGTCCTTACATGGGCTGGACCTGGGATTACAGGGACTGAGGAAGGATCCCGACCCGAAACGTCACCTATCAGTCCGAGGAAGGGTCCTGACCCGAAACATCACGCATCCTTTTGCTCCAGAGATGCTGTCTGAGATGTGCCTATCTGCAGTATAAACCAGCATCCGCAGTTCCTTCCTACACAAAGAAATGTTCTAATTCATTCACTTTATCCTTTAGCTATGCATGATGAACATTACAGGTGTAGGTATGTGCAAACTGCCACAACAAAAGCACTGGCCCATCATACAGGTAAACACGTAATTTTGTACCTATATAAAAAAAAAACTCTTCTGCTAATCTGTCTTGTGCTCTAACATTGAAGTCCCTGAAAATCAGATAAGTGGGAAGTAAACGTCCATCTGTAGTGGAACATTGAGCCAAATATGCAATTAACTGTGATGAGGTTTGATTAGTATCATTGCCTCAGTGCTACCAATAATCAAGGAGCTTGTGGACTCATTTAGTAAGCAAGGAAATATTCTGTTCCAATGCAGATCACCCGTGTTCCCCTGAGGAGGGGAGGTCTGCTGCTGAAATGTTAATGGAGACGAAAGAAACTAGAGACGCTGGAATCTTGTGCAGTACACAAAATGCAGGAGGAGCTCAGCTGGTAAAGCAGCATCTGTGGAGGGCAATAGACGACAATGTTTTGCGCTGAGCCCCTTATCATCGGACTCCTTTCTGTCTCCTTTTCACCCCTAGTCTTTGCCACTTTCTCCACCTTTCTTGCGATCAACCACCGTCACCTGTATCCACCTATCACTTGCCAGGCCTTGTGGTAACTCCACCCTTCTCTCCCCCCCCCCCCCCCCCCCCCCCTCCCTATTTTGCAGTCTGAAGAAGGGACCCGATTTGACACACTGTCCATTCTTTTTCACAGATGCTGCCTGACCTGTTGTGTTCTTCCAGTACATTGTGTTTTGCTGAAGTTTTAATGTTGCTTATGAAAGTACAGAAAATACAGAACTGTTAATCTTTCAATATGTTTTAGCTTGGTTCATTATTGTAAGTGTAACGAGATACAATGGGAAAACGTATTGTTTTGCTTGCTATCGAGGTAGATCTGTGGTTTGTTCGTGTGGAATGTGGACATTGCCATTAAGATCAGTTTTTATTTCCCATTGTTGTTGTTGGTGGTGGCACTTGTTGGTGGCACTTGCTTGAGCCACTGCGGTCCTTCCAATGAAAATGCACACGGTTGGTAAAGTGGCACAGCTGATAGAGCTGCTGTCTCATAGCGTCTGATATCTGGGTTCGATTCTGACCTCTGGCGCTGTCTGTGTGGAGTTTGCACGTTCTGCTTGTGAGCACGTGGGTTTCCTCCGGATACTCTGGTTTCCAACCACATCCCAAAGATTTGCGGGTTTGTAGGTAAATTGGCCTCTGCAATTTGCCCTTGGTTTGGTTGAGAAAGTGGGATAGCATAGAACTAGTGCGAATGGATGGTCAGTGTGGGCTGCAAGGCCTGTTTTAATCAACCAATATGCCTGTGTAAATAGTTCCCATTCTTGAACACAGTGACATTGAAAGAACATTTGATATTTCCTAGGTAGACAAAAGTGCTGGAGAAACTCAGCGGGTGAGGCAGCATCTATGGAGCGAAGGAAATAGGCAACGTTTCGGGTCGAGACCGTTCTTCAGACATTTTGATATTTCCTAATTAGGATGGTGCGTAGTTGGAAATCTGCAGATGGTGGCGATCTTCTGCCATTGTCTTCTGGATGGTGGCGTTAAGACGTGTTGTTGAAGACGCTTTGGTGATTTGCTGCAGATCCATTTTGTAGGTGTTGCACAATGCAGGTGTTGTAGGGAGGTAAAGGTGATAACCGCCAAGCTGGTTGCTCCTTCTGCGTCTTGGAAGGTGTTTTTGGAACTGCAGTCATCCAGCAATCGGAGAGAATATTCCATCATGCTTCTGACATTGATTTAGACCGTGGACGGGCTGGGGGGGTGTTGCGGGCTCGACACTTTGATGTGGTTGAGTAGAACATGGTTTCATTGGTTCTTTATTTGTCACATACGCACAGCATAGTGAAATTATTTTGCACAACCCACAATGCACAGCCGCCTCAATCTTGCCGATGTTTAGAAAGAAAAGCAAAAAGTCTAAAGCTGGGAGTACTGGAGCGTCCCTGATCCAGGTAGCCCCAGGCTGCTGCAGGCCCGCCCTCGGCCTGATATCCCTCTCCGCGTCCCACCGCCCCTGTATCCCGGGGGGGGGGGGGGGGGGTCCTGCAGCCGACCTTGAAGGCGCTGGAGGCAATTCAGGCCAGTCTTGGAATTATTTCTAGGTTTTTAATGTCAGTTGTTATTTGATGTTGGTCTATAATTATGGTTTTGATTGAGTGTTCTTTGACACTAGGATAATCTTGTTCATTAATTTAAACTCTCATTTCCGTTATGGGGAAATGGAGGCCAGATTGATAACATTGAATTAATACTCTGTACTTTTTTTTGGCAGCTGGCTCCAGTAAGATTAGCCGAGCAGTGAACATCTTAAAGTGTACCACCTGGAGCTTGCTCCTGGATGATGTATAGTTGAGTAATGCGTGACCAGCAACACTGAATGGCGTGGGTGCCATGTTGGATCATTATCATTATGTCAGAGGCAAAATCTGTTGTTGACAAAAGAGCCTGTCCCACTTAGCGATTACGTGCGTTTGGCGTGTCCGACCGGAGGCGGAGGTCGCGCTAAGTTTGCGAGTGACGTCATTTACGTCATGCTTACCAATCAGCTGGGCAGGAGGCGGGTCGACTGAATTTGGGCGTCGGGCGGTGACGTCATCATGCCACGCAGGGTGGTGACGTCATCATGCAACACCATGCGCTAAGCGTACGACGTCAAGACGCTGCGTACGACCGCAATACGCCTGCGTGCGTATGTGGGCTGACAGACCGTTGGCGCGCAAAGATTTCGGTCACTGCACGCGATGTCGGGACCAGCTCCGCACAACTCCATACCCCTCCACGCTTCTAAGTGGGACCGGCCCCGCGCGGCCATACGGTGCCCGTATGCCTCATGCGACCACGGGGTCGCGTAATTTGCGAGCCGAGGTCGGTTAAGTGGGACACCAGAGTACAATTACTCTGAATGGTCAAGATTTGTGTATGAATAGAGGCCATTTGGTCACCGGTCTTGCTGGTCAATGGTTGTTGAGACTTCACCCGTTTACCACTTGGTCGCTAGCCTTGTGGAAAGTTCAGGAACTCATGCAGCCATGTTAGATATAATTAGTTGTTTGCACCTCCTCTGTAATTGAGCTGACGTGAATTGAAATTAATTGCAATTTAGTTTTTTTTGTAAAGAAGGATTTTTATAGGTTCAGAAAGAATGGGCTTTGAAATCAGTCTGAAGATGAGTTGCACCAAATGGTGGTAAGTTCTCAACAGGGAGTGCTGGAAAACTGCAGAAAAGCGCAATAGCGAACTCAACATCAGAATGGTTAACCTGTCAACCAAGCATCTGTAACTACAGATGTGTGCGATTGGAAGGCCTATCTTATTCAGTGTATGTATTCTTCCCCTCAATTCCCCTTAATTTCTGGAACCGAAACGTGCCTCAGATGGTACTATCCTGCCTCTGAGTCAGTCCCACTCTCGAGACCTGACTATGTAGTCGAGGTGATATAGTGCAATGTCCAAGATGTCATCTTGTACCTGGAGTGATTGAGGCAGGTGGAATAACAACATGTTTAAAGACATTTGGGCAGGTAGAGAAGTGGTAAAGATTGAGAGGGATATGGGCTAAATGCGGGTAGATGGTGCTCGCTTAGAATCAGAATCACACTTTATTCGCCAAGTATATTTTGCAACATACGAGGAATTTCATTGGCCAGGTCAGTCATACAATTAATAGCCACAGATCACTCAAAAATACATTTTAACATGAACATCCACTCAGTGACTCCTACACACTCCTCACTGAGATGGAAGGCAAAATAAAGTTCTAGTCCCTTCCCTTGGTTCTTCCTCGGTCGGGGGCCTCGAGCCCCCGTTGACGGGACGGTCTTGACTCCCGTAGCCGGCGGCGATCGGGCCCTCCACGTCGAGGCGATCAGCTCCCGCATCGGGGGGGGGGGGGGGGGGTCAGCTCCCCCGCGCCGGGCGATCTAACCTCGCGTCGGGGCTCGACAAACCTTCCGCGGCGTTGGAGCTTCCCGACTAGCCTCTCCCGAAGACTGCGAGCTTTTGATGGTAAATCCGCGGTGGGAGCGATCCCAGGCAAGGGATCAGCTCCGATGTTAAGTCTGCGCCCCGCAGAGTCTCTGTTCTCAATTACTTTAAACAGAAGTATGTACACTACAGTGGTGATAATACTTGGGAGGATGCCTTGGAAGTCCAGAGTCCAAGAAAACAGCTGCATTAAATATCAGTTTAGCTCCCCTTGTTCATTATTTCTAAATAGCTTCCCCTAGTTTGGTTAGATACTGGCTTTGATTGCCATGCGAAATGAGATTTGTGAAAAGCTCGTATTTCCAGGCATTTTAGATTGGCAATTGTTTCCATGAATTTATCTCAATATTTTGTTTCAAAATCTTTCTTAAAACTGTTGAGGTTTTCTCTTGTCATGTTGCTGCTCAGGTGCTTTCTGGCGGCAAAAATATCAATTTGGCTCATTTTCCCAATTTATTTCTTGGTGCTAAGTAATACTCCTGACGCACTAACTGCAGTGAATAATTCCACTGAGTAACTTTGGCACCGTTTTCTTTTTTTGTAAAATATTTTTATTAGAAGTAATTACATATTAAGAAGAAATATAAAATCAAAGCAATACAAAAAGAAAATATTATCGTCACATACATTCTTAATATATTTAAAATTTACAGTCAATCTTTTTTGTACTTCTATATATTTTTTTATTTTATAACAGTAGGAAATAAAGATAGATAACAAAAAGAAAAAGAGAAAAAAAGGAGATAAATTAATTCATTTATTCATTCATTCAGGCTTTAGTCATGGCTTCGAACCGGACCATCTTGACCCTTTAAATATTCAATAAATGGAGACCATATTCCTCTAAATTGATCCAGCCTGTCCATCAGGACAAGTCTTAAACGTTCCAGGTGAAGTGTCTCCGACATTTCTGTAATCCACATTTTAGTTGTAGGGGAAATAGGACCTTTCCAAAATCTTAATTTGGCACCGTTTTCTGAGCACTTGTGAAGTGTTGCACTTTGTTATGTCAAGCCAGGGTAGGCCTTGCACAGTAAATGCTGGAACCCTGTAAAGTGATCATGGGTGTGCGCGTGCATGCTGATTGGAGAGAGTCAGGTGGGCAGTGTGGTCAGGAAGGCATTTGGCGAGCTTGCTGTTGGGAATCGTAATGAGTACAAAAGTTGGGATGACATTTTGCAGCTGTGCGGGCCATTGGCGAGACCACACTCGGAGTACTGCGTGTATTTCTGATAAGAATGGGTTCTCTTGCATATGGACTGGGTGGGCTGCTCTGTGCACACTACTAACTGGGGTGATTGTGCTTATGTCTAGGGATTGTCTTGGTCAGCTGTGCGCAAAAAATGTATTTTGCTGTACCTGGTACATGTGACGATAAAGAAACCATTGACCATTAATTGGAATAAGTGTTTGAGAGATTCACCGAGATGTAACGTGGGCTCGAGGGCTTAGTAAGGTTGGATGGGCTGGGTACCTGCGGCTGAGAGGTAACTGGGATGAAGTGTACAAGATCATGAGGAGCGTGGATAACGTGAACGCTATCTTTTCTCGCGGATAGAAAATTCAAAAACTAGAGGGCATAGGCTTATGGCGAGAGGGGAGAGATTTTAGAGGGAGCTCAGGGGTAACCTTTTTACTTGGAGAGTAGTCTATATCTGAAATGAGCTGCCAGAGAAAGCTATAAAAGTGAATTCAATTGCAACTTTTTAAAAGACATTTGAACAATATAGATGGGAGGGGGTTAGAGGGGCATGGGTCAATTGCAGGCAAATGCAACAAGCCCAGTCCACCAATTGGATGGATAAGGATGGATAAGATTGGCCAAAGCCCGTTTCCATTCTGTACAGCTTGATGACAATATTATGGTGCAACAGCAAAGTTGCTGCCTTGCAGCACCAGAAACACTGTTCGATCCTGACTTCGTGAGCTGTCTGTGTGGAGTTTGCATGATATCGTGGTTTTTCTCCGGGTGCTCCAGTTTCCTCCCACAAATACGTGCGGGTTTGTAGGTTAATTGGCTTCTGTAAATTGTCGCTGGGGTGTAGGGTCAAACTGGTGTTGTGGGTTAGACACAAAGATGTTGGAGTAACTCAGCATCTCTGGAGAGAAGGAATGGGTGACGTTTTGGGTCGAGACCCTTTGTGTTATGGGGTGATTGTTGGTTGGCAGTGGTTTGGTGGGCGGATGGGTCTGTTTCCACGCTGTTCCTCAAAACTATACTAAAAGAAATCTCTCAATCAATATCTCTCTACATTCAATTCTTTTTAATGCTAATTTTGTGTTATGTTATCATCTTTAAAAAAAAATCATTTTTCCCCATCTAAATTGTGGTCCCCAAGTATGGCTGTATAACACCACCTTGACCCGTTGTATTCTATGACTGTAATCGTTTATGGGCTGTTGTCAGGTTCACTGTGGATTTTAGTTTTGAGCCTTGATTGTTTACCTAACATTACTATTTAAAAAAAATATTCTGGACTGTTATTGTGTTTACGGTACTGTTAAGCTGCAGCAAGTAGGAATTTCATCGTTCCGTTGCCTTCACATTTGACAATTAAACACTCTTTTCACTTGATTTGAATCTTATAAAGTTTTGGCAAATGTCCCTTATGTTTGAGTTCCGCTCCCCTAAATTCAAGCACCCTGTGTTTGAATGAACCGCTTCGGCAATTCGGAATTTTCCAGCTTGCTTCCAAACGTTCACCTTTTGTCTGATTTCCCAGACATTGGTCAAATTTTGCAATAATATTTCTTACCTCCTGTCTGTACACAATCTGCAGAGAGAGAACATTTTAAAAATATTTTATGATGTTTTACAAGCTTCAACGATATTTACTTTTGCTAGTCTCTGCCGAGCCCCTGTCCCTAGTAATCTATTTATTCAAAGCACTAAACTGAAATCGGCCCACATGTGGTGAACCAGATGGACTGGGTTTACAAGTATCAGCTGCTTATTATAACTTCCCCGAGTCTGAGAAGTAAACCAGTGGTGGTTCAATAGAAGTTTCAAGGAGTGCGCCAGCTGTGAATTGGCTTGTCTTGAAAACCTTTGGAGGCAGATTTATTTGTTCCTTAACTGTCTTGTTCGTTAGCTCTGTGCTGGAAGTAGTTTGTTGTGATCTCCATATGCAAGGCATTAGATCCAAAATAGCGGCAGTGTTCTCAGCCTGTCTTTGTAAATAGAATTGGGGGTGGGAGGCAGGCCAAAAAAAACCCAATGACGCAGAGGAGTTCAGCGTAGAAACAGGCCCTTCGGCCCACAATGTCTCAGCCGATCATGAGTTAAACTCATCTCCTCTGTCTCCACGCGATCTATATCCCTCCTCCCACATATCCATGTACCTATCCAAAAGCCTTTTAAAATCCACTCTCATATCTACTTTAACCACCCCCGCAAAGCGTGCCAGCTTAATCTCAACTCTCAGTGTAAAAAAAACTTGCCCCTTAAAAATGCTTTAAAAAATGTTAACACATTTTAAGCATCTCATTTTAAACTTTCACCTTAAAGTTATGCCCTCTACTCTTTTTTGAAATTTCCACCCTGAGAGAAAGCTCCTCCTGTCTACCCTATCTATGTGTCTCATCATTTTGTATGCTTCTGTCAGGTCTCCCCCCAGCCTCTGGCATCCCAGAGAAAACAATTCAAGTTTGTCCAACCTTTGGTTTAGTATATAATACCCACAAATCTAGGCAGCATTCTTATAAACCTCTTCTGCACCCTTCTCCAAAGCCCCCAAACCCTTCCTGTAATGGCTGGACTAGAACTGTCCAAGATGCAGGACGGAACACCACAGGAGATCCTTCTTGTGGTTATCAAACGTTACAACTCCACCCCCTTCTGCCATGGGGTAGACTGAGACTGACTCCGCTCTCTTTCCCCCCCCCCCCCCCAATCTTCGGATTTCCCCTGAGCCTTTTCACTCATCACTTTAATTTCATGTTTCATTTATTTGGTGTTTTTATGACTGTGGGCAGATCAATTTCCCTCCTGGGATAAATAAAGTTCTATCGTATCGTATCGAGCTGCACACAATACTCCAAACACAGCCTAAGTGAAGTTTTATGAAGTTGCATCATGACTTCCTGACGTTTATACTGATGAAAGCAAGCATTGGTCCAGGGTGAGGTGAATGTGCGGTGGAGTTGCTTTTTTAAATATTTGGGTTCACAGGATGTGCAGCCGGAGGCTTGGCCGGGATTTTGTACTCAACCATCTGCTGTGAGACTTGAACGCACAAGTTTTGTACCCTGGGTGAGTCTGTCACTGAGCAATACCTGTCAGTAACGGACCCATGAGAGGAATGAGCAGAACATTTCCGATCGGGATCCTTTTTCAGTCTCGAGAAGCGTTCTGACCCGAAATGACATCTCCACAGATGCCGCCAGACCTGCTGAGTTTTCCAGTACTTTCATGTTTTGCTCAAGACTCCAGCATCTGCAGGTTATTGTCTCCAGTAAGACCCCTGGTGTTCTCTCTGTAGTAATTCAATGAACATAGGTGAGTAATGTTGGAATGGGTAATCTAAATAACTTTCTTCCTTGGAGTGCAGGAGGCTGAGGCGTAATCTTATAGAGATGTATAAAATCATGAGGGGAAATGACCGGGTGAACGTGATCTCTTCCCCGGGTTAGGAGAGTCAAGAACTAGAGGACATAAGCTTAAGGTGAGAGGAAGTTCAAGTTCAAATGAGTTTATTGTCGTGTGTCCCTGATAGGACAATGACATTCTTGCTTTGCTTCAGCACAACAGAACATAGTAGGCATTGACTACAAAACAGATCAGTGTGTCCATATACCATTATATAAATATATACACACATGAATAAATAAACTGATAAAGTGCAAATAACAGATAATGGGTTATTAATGTTCAGAGTTTTGTCCGAGCCAAGTTTAATAGCCTGATGGCTGTGGGGAAGTAGCTATTCCTGAACCGGGTCGTTGCAGTCTCCAGGCTCCTGTACCATCTACCTGAAGGTAGCGGGGAGATGAGTGTGTGGCCAGGGTGGTGTGGGTCCTTGATGATGCTGCCAGCCTTCTTGAGGCAGCGACTGCGATAGATCTCCTCGATGGAAGGAAGGTCGGTCAGAGCCGATGATGGACTGGGCAGTGTTTACTACTTTTTGTAGTCTTTTCCTCTAGTTGCCGAACCTTGTTGAGGAGAAAGATTGAATAGGAACCTGATGGGCTACGTTTACACAGAGGGTGGTGGGTATATGGAACGTGCTGCCAGAGGAAGTAGTTGACGCAGGTGTAATAACAGCATTTAAAAGACATTTGGACAGGCACACAGACAGGAAAGGTTTAGATGGAGATGGGCCAGACACGGGTATCTTAGATGGGCATCTTGGCCAGCAGGCAAGAGTTGGTCCAAAGGGAATGTTTCCGTGCTGTACACTACTGACTATAACCGAGCATAAACACAGATAGAGAATAAGGAGGGGTAGCCGTTTGTATTCATTTTCAGATTCACAAGACAGCAGCGAGGTAACGCACCTTCCACTATTTCTTATTGTTGCTAATTTTGAGTGTGATGGTGTCTGAAAATGAAATTTCAAATGGGTGCATAGAAGATTTGATTGGTGTATTGAAACTGCTGCAGCCACTTATTGTTAAAGCCTTCAACCTGTGCTCCAGCTGATAGAAGGTTAGTACCCCAGTAAACATCTCTCTTTTTCACAGCCAGAGGTAGGCTATGGATCAAAGACTTTCATCGAAGTCTTGCGTGCATTACTAGTTCCTAACCAGCATGAACTTCCCAGTTGGAGACGTGTTGTGTTTTACAGCTCTGCTTGGCTGCCCACGGAAGGGATTTGGGACTCGCTATCTTTTGAATGGCAATAGGCCCGGTTCCCCTATAAATCAATTGCATCTTGCAAAGAGACAGTATGAGCATCCCCACATCTGTCTAGTACTTGTCATTGGCCGCCCCTTATATAGAAGAGAAAAAAAAAATCCACATGCCTTTGAGACCGAAGACAGACACAAAGCTGGAGTAACTTGGCGGGTCAGGCAGCAGCTCTGGAGAAAAGGAATAGGTGATGTTTTGGGTCGAGAGACTTCTTCAGACTGAGAGTCCGGGAAAAGGGGATGGCGAGATATTGACGACACATTGGGGGTTCAGCGAGAGAGTGTGTTGCCGAACTCTCGTCAGAGAGAGGAGGAGAATTCTTCAAAGTAGGCATCCCTTGAGGAGATTTCGCAGTGGAGCAGACAAAATGTGTGGGGAGGATCTCCTACACTGGGACAATATGTGCAAGGAGGCATACACCAAAGGCAGACACAAAAAAGCTAGATAAGTCTCTGAATCCTTCCTTCCTGATTCTCTCAGTTAATTTCTCCCATCCCAAGTCCTGTCACAAATTATGGTCTTTTGATCATGCCAAATGCAATTGCTCCACCAATTCTGCCAAACCAACTAACCTACAAACCTGGTTTTCAGCTAAACCTGGTACGAAACTCCAGAATTCCCTCCGCTAAATCCCTCTGCTTGATGACCCCCAGAGTCCTCGTTTAATCAAGCTTTCGACCGTCTGTCCTAATATTAGGTACTAAAATAAATAGATGGTCAATGTCATCATCCTGCGTGCCTTGGGACATTTTGCTACATTTACATAGACTGTTATTGGATTTTCCATTTAGTTTAGAGATACAGCGCAGAAACCGACCTTTCGGCCGATCGACTCCGTGCCAACCGGCGATCCCCACACGCTAAAGCTGTCCTACACACACGAGGGACATTTAGATATACAATTCTACAAAGCCAACTAACCTACGTACCTGTACGTCTTTGGAGTGTGGGGGGAAACCAGAGATCCCAGAGAAAACCCACGCAGGTCACGGGGAGAACGTACAAACTCTGTACAGACCAGTAGTGGGGATTGAACCTGACGCTGTAAGGCAGCATCTCTACCACTGCGCCACCGTGCCGCCCCAAATGAGCGTCTTACAATAATACCTCTGGGAATGTTTACTGTGTCTACTCATCTTTGCTATTTCAAAACTTTTAGATACCATCTGCCTGGATAGCTCTTAAAAGTTCTTCCACACTGTCTCTTGGTCCACATGACGCTGATAAACCAATGCTAATATCAATACCAAGCTTGTCGAGTGCTAATTGGTAGACCATCATGGATAATCAAGATTGTGTGCTGTTACAATGCTGTACATTCTCAGTAAGGTGCTGCTAAACATAACACTTTTCTTTCAACCGAGTTTGAGTTGGCCTCGCAGTGTGTACATAACTAATAATATGGGGCTATAAAGTGTGAATAGATTGTCACTGCTAACTATCCCCCCCCCCCCCACTCATATCCACCTATCACTCGCCTGCCTTTGTCCCACTCCCACCTCTCTTTTCCAACTTTCTCTCCCCCACTCTGAAGAAAGGCACCGACCTGAAACCTCGCCCATCCATTCCCTCCACAGTCGCTGCCTGACCCATTGAGTCCCTCCAGTATTTTGTGTTTTGCTCAAGATTCCCGGATCTGCACTTCCTTGTGTCTGAATAGATTGTCATTTTGAGTTGAAACAGTTTCCTCCTTTTCTTCTGCAATGAATGTGAGTGCATGCTAAGAGACGCGAGCTATTCCTGCAGGATTTATAGGTCAGTACTAGTGTTACTTTACGCTGCTGAAGTGTTAGATTTGCTGATTGGAATCTCTCCTGCTTGCGGTATGGTGAAATGGTGACCAGTGGCGTCACTGGTGAGCTCCAGATTTATTGTCTGGCTGGGTACAACACACTGATTGTTCTCCTTGTGTAAAGGTGCACAGATGCCAGTGCATGTGCTTGAATCACATTACCATTTTGAGAAATGTGATACATTTTATTTTTTTCAAGTGCGATTCTCTTGTGTTGATGTGGGCAGCAACGATCAACTGCTGTGGTGTGGGGAAAGCTCGCTTGTCTTTTCTCAGCCGCTTGGTTTGAATCTTGATCGCGGGTGTGTTTTGATCCACACGACCAGGAGGTCTCTTTCCCCTATCCATCCCATAGAAACATAGAAAATAGGTGCAGCAGGAGGCCATTCGGCCCTTCGGCCCTTCGAGCCAGCACCGCCATTCATTGTGATCATGGCTGATCGTCCCCTATCAATAACCCGTGCCTGCCTTCTCCCCATATCCACTAACCCCTAGAGCTCTATCTAACTCTCTCTTAAATCCATCTAGTGATTTGGCTTCCACTGCCTTCTGTGGCAGGGAATTCCATAAATTCACAACTCTCTGGGTGAAAAAGTTTTTTCTCACCTCAGTCTTAAATGGCCTCCCCTTTATTCTAAGACTGTGGCCTCTGGTTCTGGACTCGCCCAACATCCCCCGCACCACCCTCACCCAGATGTGCACACTTTTCTCCCACCACCCCAGTCAATCTGCTCCTTTCCCTTCCTCTCTACGCTTATCCTTCCCCGCCTTCTTTCCATTTCAAATTTTCCTTGAGAAGGTGATGGTGAGCTGTCTTGGATTGCTGCAGCCCTCCTGGTGATGGTGCTCCCTTAGTACATTCGGTTGTAGGGTTCTAGGATTTAGACCCAGCGATCGCGAAGGAATGCCAATGTTAATCCCAGTACGGATGGTGTACGACCTGGGGGAACCTTGTGTTGTTCCTCTGTGCCTATTGCCATTCTCCCGGTAATATCAGTCATGGATTTGGAAGGTGCTGTTGAGGTAACTTTGATGAGCAGGAGGTCAGAACTGGGTCAAACATGGGTAGATAAGGCACCTTGGTCGGCATGGACTAGTTGGATGGAAGGGCCAGTTTCTGGGCTGTATGGCATTGGTTAGGGTCTTGCTAGCTCTGAATGTGTGTCATTTATCTGAAGGAAGACCCCGACCCGAAATGTTGCCTGCCCGACCTGTTAAGTTCCTCCAACATTTTATTTTATTCCTCAAGATTCCAGCATCTGCAGTTGCTTGTGTCTCCATAACTTATCTGTGCTCTGCCTAACTGCATGTGGAGTACAAACAAATTAAACAAGTGTATGTACTTTGTTTTTTGCACTATCATGGTCTAGTTTCCTTAGAATTAATGTTAATTTATTTTTGTATTTATTTTTTGTTACGTCCAATGTCCCTTTTGTTGCATCTAATTTCCCGTTATCATGTATCTACACTGGACGTCTCGATTGTAGTCATGTCTTGTCTTTCCGCTGACTGGCCAGCAGGCAACAGAAGCTTTTCACTGTACCTCAGTACACATGACAATAAACTAGAATATGGCTGCAAAGCTGCAGCAGGTCATCATTTAATTGTTCCCGTTTATATCGGGTACCTATGAAAAATATTCATTTGAATTGCAGGCATTATCTTTCAAAAATGGCAATGTAGTATTGAATAATGCTCGGGGGAAGAAGTGATTTGAGAGGAAGCATGGTTTTAGTCCCAAGTAAGTGTATTTCTCGAGGACTTTAGTTACAGAATGCAACTGTTTGATGCAAGTTAAATTGAGAAATTACATTGCTCGTTGCTGTATCAGCGTTTTGGGACACGGTGGGGGGGGGGGGGGGGGGGGGGGGGGGTGGGGGGGGGGGGGGGGGGGGGGGGGGGGGGGGGGGGGGGGGGGAGGGGGGGGGGGGGGGGGGGGGGAGGGAGGAATGAAGGGTTGATCATTGAATGTGTCCAGATTTGGTAAGTCACCTGTAAACGACCCTTTCTTCTTAAAACACTCCCTGCCCCCCCCCCCCTCCCCCCCCCCCAATTCCCTGTGCCCCTGTCAGACCTGGACTCGCACCCATTTTCCCCCTTCCACCTATATTCCTTCCTCTGGCTTCATAATTCAGCACCTCTTCTATCCTTATCTCACACATTTTGTCTTTTCGATTCTGGCCTCTGTCCAACCACTTGCCTATCAACCTCTTTTCTCCCCACCCCCCGTATCCACCTATCACTTGTCAGGCTTTGTCCTGGCCATCCTTTCTTCCTGCTTTCTTGCGTCCTCCCCACCACAATCTGGAGAAGGGTCACAACCTGGAATGTCACAGTCCATGTTCCCCAGAGGAGCTGTCTGACCCGCTACGTTACTCCAGCACTTTGACTTTTTTGGACAAAATTTACGACCGACGGGGAGAGAGAGAGAGAGAGCGAGAGCACATGAGGTCAAGGTAGACACTACTGACAACGAACATTTCACCCAAACTCTGATGTTGGTCTCGATTTGAATTTGTTACGGGAGGGAGGTTGAACGAACCAGCTTCAGATTTGAAGGAGAGAGGAGTATTGGTGAACCTTAACTATTATCTGCAAATAAACTTCTGTTAAGTTTGGATTTTATTTTAAACCTATTATTCCAAATGTGTACATTAAAGATGGCTGTCAGGTGCCTGTGAGGGCAGTGTAAACAGATTAAATCAAAATCTTTGGAAGGAAACGGTGGAATGATATTGGGAGAGGAATTTTGGGAACAGTGGAGAGTTTGTTACAGCTTTGACTCGAATCGTTTGCTTTATATCAAATGCAGATGACTTCTCATCTCCACCCGAACTCCTGATAATGCTCAGAGTCAAAGTGAATAAACACATTTTGCATTTTAGGTCAGAATTTTATCTTGTTGAAGTTTATTCTCTCTCTAATAATAGACCTTGAATTAGTTCCAGCACAATGTGGTAGTTGTTAGGCCCTCTGGAGTTTTGATTATTCTTTTTTTTCTCTCTCTCTCTCTCTCTCTCTCTCTCTCTCGCTCTCCTCCCTTCTGGTAATTAATTGTGTTCTTTCCAAATGGAGGACAATACATTTTCTGTTCAAGTTGTGAGAGAAGACTGTAGTCTTTGAGCAGGAAACCAAAAGGGAGCGTTTTATTGCTGATATTTTTTTCTTATTAGCATGGTTCAGTTCCGAGTGAGACGGTTTTTGCATTTCACATGGCCTTGCGCTGAAAGTGATTGTTGTTGCTTTGAGCTGCTTGCTATGCAAGTTGCGAGCTACCAGGGTAGGAGCTGGAATGGGGAGGAGGGTTTGAGTCAGAACTGCATTGTCAGCATTGAAGACACCTAGAAAAGAGGGAGGGTTTCAGCGGAGGCTGCTCATTTGCATGCTTTCTGCAGACTTTTGTTGCAAGCTTTCCCCTGGCTGTCTCTCCTTCCCTCCCCCCCCCTCCCTCCCTCCCTCTCTCTCCCTCTCCCCCCCCCTCTCTCCCCCCCTCCCCCCCCTCTCCTCCCCCCCTCTCTCCCCCCCCTCCTCTCCCCCCCTCACTCCCCCCTCTCCCCCCCCTCTCTCCCCCCCTCTCTCTCCCCCCCTCTCTCCCCCCCTCTCCCCCCCTCTAAAGAACTCGCCCCCCTCTACCCCCCCTCTCCTCCCCCCTTCTCCCCCCTTTCTCCCCCCCCCCCTCTCCCCCCACTCCCCTCCCTCTCCCTCCCTCTCCCTCCCTCCCTCTCCCTCCCCTTCCCTCCCCCCCCTCCCCCCTCCCTCCCTCCCTCCCTCCCTCCCTCTCCTCCCTCCCTCCCTCTCCCTCCCTCCTCTCCCTCCCTCCCTCTCCCTCCCTCCCTCTCCCTCCCTCTCCTCTCCCTCCCTCCTCCCCTCCCTCCCCCTCCCTCCCTCCCTCCCTCCCTCCCTCCCCCTCCCTCCTCCCTCCCTCCCTCCCTCCCTCCCTCTCCCTCCCTCTCCCTCCCTCTCCTCTCCCTCCCTCCCTCCCTCTCCCACCCCCTCCCTCTCCCTCCCTCTCCCTCCCTCTCCCTCTCCCTCCCTCTCCCTCCCCTCCCTCCCCCTCTCCCTCCCTCTCCCTCCCCTCCCTCCCCCTCCCCTCCCTCCCTCCCTCCCTCTCCCTCCCTCTCCCTCCCTCTCCCTCCCTCTCCCTCCCTCTCCCTCCCTCTCCCTCCCTCCCCTCCCTCTCCCTCCCTCCCTCCCCTCCCCTCCCTCCCCCTCCTCTCCCCCCCTCCCTCCCCCTCTCCCCCTCCTCCCTCTCCCCCTCCCTCCCTCTCCCTCCCTCTCCCTCCCTCCCTCCCTCCCTCCCCTCTTTGTGATCAACATGTAATATTACAAGAGTCTGGAGTCTGTACTTCATCTCATATGGAACAATTACATTCTTTCTTTCTGCAGCTTAGCAGCACCATGAATGCAATAACGCACAGATAATAATCATACAAAATAATTATAACTGTAATACCAGGTAACCAAATAGAGCAAAACCAGTCTATAGTGCAACTCAAGGCACAATCCCCTGGTGGTCATAGTTGCTGAGGTTAGTGTTGTGCAGTTTTCCAAGAGCCCGATGGATTCTGGCAAGAAACTGTCCTTAAACCTGCTGGTCAGTGCTCAGGCTCCCGTTCCATCTCCTGCTGGTGGCGGCTTAGCGAGAGGGTGGTGTGAGTCTTCAATGATACGAGCTGCCTTTTGATGCAGCACCTTGTATGGGACCCGTCGATGGTGGGGAGGGCAGAAGCTGCAATGGACTGAGCAGCGTTTATCAGTCTCCGTCACATCTAGTAGACACAGTGGCACAATGGTAGAGTTGCTGCCTTACAGGGCCTGAGACCTGGGTTCGATCCTGACTGCGGGTGCTGTGTGTACGGAGTTTGTATGCTCTCTGTGTAACTGTGTGGGTTTTCTCTGGGTTCTCCGGTTTGATGCTTGGTCTAGTTTATCACTATTCCTCTCGGAACCCCTAGTGACCTCTCACGGAAGCCTAGCCTTCTGGGGAACCCGGTGGAGAAACGCTGCTCTAGAGGTTTGGTAGAGTATTTGTTGACGTACCAAATCTCCTCAGTGAGTCGAGGCATTGAAGCATTTTCAATTCGGAAAATGATAGCAGTATTTAAAGCCCAGTCTCTTTGGATACCTGGAAGCCACCTAGTGCGGTGTTGTGGCTTAATCCCAGGATTGCAGTCACACAGCGTGGAAATGGGCCCTTCAGCCCAACTTGCCCGCACCGACCAACATGCCCCATTCTACACTAGTCCCACCCGCCTGCGTGTAGCCCGTATCCCTCTAAACCAATCCCATCCATGTACCTGTCCAAATGTTTCAGAAATGTTGCACTAGTACCTGCCTCAATTATCTCCTCCGGCAGCTCGTTCCATACACCCACCATCCTCTCTGTTACCCCTTGGGTTCCTATTAAATCTTCCCCCCCCCCCCACCTTAAAGTGATGTCCTCTGGTTCTTGATTCCCCTATACCGGGCAAGGGACTCCGTGCGTCTGCCCGATCGATCCCTCTCTTGCAATAGGAACACAAACTAACAGATGACCGGGGCCGTGTACAGACGCTTCCATTGCTCCCTGTACTTTGGGCTTCACGCTCCACATGAGAACCCCTTGGAGTATTCGGAAGATAATTGGAGAAACTCTACCTGATTCCACCGCTGTGTGACGTTGGCAATGCGGATTGATGGGAGAAGCTGGGAATATTTTCCTTGGTTGAGAAGGGATTTGGCTCCTGAAGCAACTCTTTCACGCCCCCTTCTCTGGAGGTTCGGCCACGCACTCTTAACTTTTTCTTACTTGGTTATTCCTTTGTTCCACTTTGGTATTTTCTTAGCACTAATTCAGGCTGCACTGCAATCTTTGCATCATTCTGTTGTTTTGCATTTGTTGGTGGATTTATTGCCATATCGACCATTACCATGTATTGGTTACTGTGTGAGCTTCATGCAAACGAGGAACTTCATTGTGCCCTGGTGTACGTGACAATAAACTAATCTGAATTATCAGCCAAGTGTATATGTGTGGATTGATTAAAGGAAGCCAGCATGGATTTGTCAAAGACATATTGTGTCCATCTAATTTGATGGACATGATGAATGAAGTAGCAGAGGGAATTGATGAGGGACAAGTGGTTAATTCCATGAGCTTCCAATAGACATTTGATGACATGCTACGTAGTAAAGATGTCATTAAGATGGAGGGCCATGAAATAAAAATGCGGCAGCATGGGTGGGTGATTTTAGAGCTACAGCGCGGAAACTGGTCCTTCTGCCCACCGTGACCATACCGACCAGTGCTTACAGCACCAGAGACCCGGGTTCGATCCCGACCACGGATGCTGTCAGTATGGAATTTGTGCCTTCTCTCCGTGGCCGCGTGGGTTTTCTCCGAGATCTTCGGTTTCCTCCCACATTGCCAAAGACGTACAGGTTTGTAGGTTAATTGGCTTGGTATAAATGTCAATTGCCCCTAGTGTGTAGGATGGTGTTAATATGCGGGGATCGCTGGTCGGTGTGGACTCGGGAGGTCGAAGGGCCTGTTTCCGCTCTGCATCTCGAAACTAAACCAAACCAATTAACCTACAAACATGTACGTCTTTGGAGCGTGGGAGGAAACCGGAGCACCCGGAGAAAACCCACGCGGTCACGGAGAACGTTCAAATTCCATACAGACAACATTCGGGATCTCTCCCGGGCCTCTGGCACTGTAAGGCAGTCGTTCTACCTTGCACAACTGGGTCGCCCCGATAACAAATAGTCGTGAGCGGTTGGTTGTTTGTTAGGCTGAGGGAAAGATGCTGTGGAATTCGCTAGCTCATGGAGCCAGAAACAACTTTGCCTAATATACATTTGATGCTAGGGTACAGAGGAAACCGTTTACAAATAACAGGGAACTTGGAGGAATATTGAAATGTGACAGGGATATTTGTAGACTTCAAGGAGCTCGGATGGTGAAGAAGCACATTGGCCTTCAGGACTAGAGGGTGTGAGCTATAGGGAGAGGTTGAGCAGGCTGGGTCTCTATACCATGGAGTGCAGGAAGATGAGGGGTGATCTTATTGAGGTATATACAATCATGAGAGGAATAGTTCGGGTAGATGCACAAAATCTCTTGCACCGAGTAGGACCAGGGGACATAGGTTCAAGGTAAAGGAGAGAAGATTTAATGGGAATCTGAAAGGTAACTTTTCACATAAAGGGTGGTGGATGTATGGAACCTTTCCTATCCATATACCAGAGGAGGTAGTTGAGGCTGGGACTACCCCAACGTTTAAGAAACAGTTTGATAGGTACATGGATCGGACAAGTTTGGAAGTATATGGACCAAGTGCAGGGAAGTGGGTCTAGTATAGCTGGGACATTGTTGGCCGGTGCGGGCAAGTTGGGCCGAAGGGCCCGTTTCCTCACTATATCACTCTATGACTATGAGTCAGGGGATTGAGTCTAGAAGTTGGGAAGTTACGTTCCAGCTGTACAAGATGTTGGTGAGGTTGCAGTTGGAGTACATCGTGTTCAGTTGTGATCACCCTGGTGGTGTTGGCGGTAAGTGAAGGTTCGAAGGTCGGACAGCTGGCCGGGCTGCCGTCCGACGAGGTCATGGGCGGGGCGCTGCAGCTGCACTCCATGGGCTGCACTACGTCGGGACGGGTGAGGCGGGGCCGGATGCAGCGCTCCGACCCGGCAGTCCCCTCAACCCGAGTAAAATACGGGACGCGGGCGGTCATGTATGGGACAAGACAATTTAGCCCAATATACGGCATGTCCCGGCTAATACTGGACAGTTGGCAACCCTAGAATAAAGTGACCTGGAGATATGCGGCTCGCTCAACGCAAAGGCACACACAAGTGGTTTAGGATTACTGAGGTACACTGGAAAATTTATTTCTGTGCTATCCAATCAAATCATAGTACTAGACATGAGTACAACCAAGCCAAACTCGAGTACAATAAGTGGAGCAAAGAGAAAGACACAGAGTGCAGAATAGAATTTTCTTTTAGTTTTGAGATACAGCATGGAAACAGGCCCTTCGGCCCACCGAGTCCGTGCTGACCCGCCATCCCCGCACATTAACACTATCCTAGAGTTAACTGGGGGGGAAGGGATGACCGGGGTGGGAAAGGTTTTAGATTATGTTGGATGCTTAGCCAAAGAAACGTAGAGTGTTAAATGGTTGGGAGTTCGATGGACGAGTACATCAACAGCATTTAAAAGACATTTGGACACTCCATGGATAGGAAAGGTTTAGAGGAACATGGGCCAGGCGTAGGCAAATGGATCCCCATGCTTGGATGGGACATCTTAGTTAGCATCAGCATGTGTTGGTCAGAATGGCCTGTTTCCATTGTTTATGTATGTGTGACTCTAACGTGGGTGACTGCTTTGTGTGCCATGACTTATGGAGCCAGGTAATGATGGCTAGCAAGTGACATTCTTTCAGTGTAATGGAAAAGATGGGCTGAGTGGCCTCCTCCTGCTGTAAAAATTCTAGGGCTCTTCCGACCCAATTAGTTGCACTGTGCCAAGGTTGGTCACCATCTCAATTTTATGTTATTAAGTATTGGGATGCAGTGGAACAAAAACAGAAATGCTGGAAGAACTCAGGCAATCAAGCAGCATCTGTGGAAAGAAACCAGTCAATGGTTTGGGTCAATGTCCCTTCCTCAGATGACATGGCTTTCCTGGTTCTTCCAGACTGCTGCCTTGGAGATGCGTAAATTTCATGGAGAGATGAATGGTTTAAGGTCACAAGTGGTAGGGGTAGAGTTAGGCCATTTGGCCCATCAGGTCCATAGCTGATCTATCTCTCACTCCAAACCCCATCCTCCTGCCTTCTCCCCATAACCTCTGACACCTGAACTAATCATGAATCTGCCTTAAAAATATCCGCTGAAGGCCTCTGCAGCCATCTGTGGGAAATAATTCCACAGATTCACCACCCTCTGACTAAATAAATTTCACCTCACCTCCTTCCTAAAAGAATGTCCTTTAATTCTGAGGCTATGACCTCTAGTCCGAGACTCTCTCACTAGTGGAAACATCCTCTCCACATCCACTCTAACCAAGCCTTTCTGTATGTTTCACTGAGGTCCTCCCTCATTCTTCTAAATCATAGTCTTCTAAACCAAGTTAGCTTTCAATGCAAGGGATCTGGAATGCAAGAGTAAGGATATTTTGTTGTAATTTTAATGAGATGTATTAAATTAGCGTCTCCATTTACCGTCTCTGTACCAAGTAACTCACTTGGAGGGCATCTAGTGTGGATTTGCCAGGTTGACCCTTGGGATGAGTTTGATACCTCCTTGGAGAACAATTGCCTAAGATGATGCACTTTGTCATTTCAAACCGGGGAAGGACTTGCCCAGTAAACGGTCAAGCCCTGGAAAGTGTTGTGGAAGAAAGATCTGGAAATACAGGTGCATCGTTCCCTAAAAGTGGGGGGCCTGAAGAACAGCGTGGTGAAGAAAGTGCTTGGCATACTTGCCTGCATTGGGAAGGATACTGAGCGCAATAGTTGGGGCATCAAGATGGGTTGTACAAGTTGTTGGTGAGACCACATGGAGTACTGTGTGCAGTTCTGGTCGCCCAACTAGAGGGAGGACTTGGATAGACTTATTTCCTCCCTCTTTGGAGCATAGGAGGCTGGGGGGGGGCGACCTTATTGCACTGCTCGGGATCATGAGGAACACGGATAAAGTGAACACTGTCCTTTTTCCAGGATAGAAGGATTCTAAAACTAGAGGGCATTGGCTTGAGGTGAAAGGGGAGAGATTTAACAGGGGCCCCAGGCAACTTTTGTACTCAAAGGGTAGTCCATATCTAGAATGGGCTACCAGAGGAAGCTATAGCAGTAGTTAGTATTACGATTTTCAAAAGACATTTGAACAGGTATAAGGATAGAGGGCGATGAAGGCAGGTTCTCTGAATGCTTTAGAGTGAGAGCTAGATAGGGCTCTTAAAAATAGCGGAGTCGGGATATAGGGAGAAGGCAGGAACGGGAAACTGATTGGGGATGATCAGCCATGATCACATTGAATGGCGGTGCTGGCTCGAAGGGCCAAATGGCCTACTCCTGCACCTATTGTCTATTGTCTATTTTCTATTGATAGGAAAGGTTTGGATGGACATTGGCCAAATACAGGAGTTTGAAGAAGGGCCCCAACCTGAAACAATGTCTGCCCATTTCCCTCCACTCGCTGACTCGCTGAGTTCCTCCAACGCTCTGTTTTTTGCTCAGGATTCCAGCCTCTGCAGTCTCTCAAATGCTTGGTGTCTCAATGCACGTGTGCATTGAAGAGCTAAATTGCAGGTATTAAAACATATGGGTTTTTGGTTTCTCCCCAGATTTTCACCTTGGTGGGCTCCAGGCCTAGGGCTTGGGGAAATCCGGCATCGCCATAGATTCCAACAACTGGAGCGGCAGCGAGAGCCCTGCCGAGGACCTGGACAGGATGACGGACTCCGCGGACAAGCCGATGGACAATGACGCGGAGGGAGTGTGGAGCCCGGACATCGAGCAGAGCTTCCAGGAGGCACTGGCCATCTACCCGCCCTGCGGGAGAAGGAAGATCATCCTGTCGGACGAAGGCAAAATGTACGGTGAGTCACCGAGAGAGCAGCAGCAGAGAAGGAGAGAGAGAGAAAAAAAGATAGAGAAAGAGAGATACGTCACTAGGAGCAGATGGTACCAAGGCAGCTGCCAGCTGAACTCCTGTCTCCGTGTCTCCCTCGTTTCTTTCATCCTCGCCTTTTTTCTCCCCCCCCCCCCCCCCCACCCCCTCCCCATAACCCCTAAAACCAAATGCCTCTCTGCATAGCTTTCGAATGAAGTAATGGAAACCAGAGGAAGACTTTCCTTTCACATGCGCTGCTTTGCAATCACGAGTGGTGGCAGTTTTCTGCTCTGCAGCTGTCATTCTGAGGGAATTGCATTAAAAAAAAAACAAGTGTTGTGCTCACAAAGCAAGTCTTGCAGCTGGCGTGAGGATACAAGGCCAGATGGGGGGTGGCGGTGGTGGGGGGGGGGGGGGGGGGGGGGGGGGGGGGGGGGAGGCGTTGTTTGCTGCCGAGTAGCTGGGTTAGGTACCCTGACGCTAATTACAAGAAAGGTTTAGAATTTAGGTCATAACATCTTTAACCTAGGATTGGTATTCTGTCTCGGAGATTAATTTGGTCACACGAATCCCTTTTAACGGAAGGGCAGATTTTAGACGCACTGTGTTGGACTGATCATTTACAGGCCTGTGTTTCAGATGTCAGGGTAAGAGGGACCAAGTGTTTCCTGTGGCAGGGGGGGGGGTTGTCAGCAACAAGAACACATTTCACACAATACTTAGTGGGGACAGAGGAGACATGTTCTTCTTCACAGCAAGTTTTTGTGGTCCAGAATTCTCAGTTTCAACAAGATTCACTACATCCTAACAGAGCTGTTATTGTGATGGTACTCTTAAAAATATATATATTAAAAGCAGGTTCTTCAAATTTTTGTTGTATTCTTCATGTTACAAAAGGATTGGTAAGATTGCGGGAAAAAATCTAATTAAATTAGGTGATCAAACCCTTAAACAGCCTAAGCAGCTTATAGTATTATGATCCGCCATAGACACTGAGGAACCATACGGTGGACGAAACGATGAACTGGATCTTAAAGAGACGTGGTTTGATGGATTGATAGTTTATTGTCATGTGTACTTGGTACAATTAAATTCTTTATTTTGCAAACAATATGCAAGTGTGCAAAAAGTTACAAGAAGTATTCAACATAGTCCTGAACCATGGTTATTCTTCCTTCTCGCCCCTCTCTCCAGCCGAGTCCCTCCTCACCCCCCCCTCGCCTGCCAAGCTCCTCCTTGCTCGCCGACTCTCCTCACACACCTTGATCTCAGCGGTCATTTTGGCCGCCGGGCTTGTCTTGACCGGCACCGTGCTGGGTCCACGACTGCACAGGGCTCGCCGGGAGGATAAATATCAGAAAAGGAGAGACAGCATCGCAGGGCTTTGTGCGGCCTGAGAGGGGCTAAGCAGAGCGCCTCCGGCTGATTGGGCCCAATGGCGCTGTCTTGTCACATGTAGAACCAGCTTCAATGATTCACGCTGATTGTGCGCCAATAGTACGGGTGCAGCATGTGCATGAAACATCGAACATTATGTACCACCCAGGAACAGGCCCTTCGGCCCACAACGGCTGTGCTGAAAATGACTCTGCTTGCACCTGACCGTTATACGTTGTATATCCACGTGCCTATCCAAAAGCTTAAATGCTGCTATCGTATCTACCTCCACCACCTCTGGCAGCGTCCAAAAGATGCGTGGGTTTGTCAATTAATTGGCTACTGGAAATTACCCCTAGTGTGTGGAGAGTGGACGAGAAAGTGGGTTAACATAGAACTGTTGTGAAATGGTGGTCAGTGCTCAGGGAGTTCTCAGTGGGCCGAAGGACTTGTTTTCTTTCAATCTTAATCAATCTGTTGCAATTGAAGGTGTAGGAAGGAACTGCAGATGCTAGTTTACACCAAAGATTGACACACAAAGTGCCGGAGTAACTCAGCGGGTCTGACAGCTTCCCTGGAGAAAAAGGAATTTGGGTCGGAATCCTTCAGACTGACCAGCTGACTTACTCCAGCATTTTGTGTCTTATCTTCTGTTGCAGTTGAATATGGTTTCATTGAAGTCTGGTATAGTATGGTTTGACCGGATAGCACGCAAACAAAAGCTTTTCACTGCATCTCGCTACTCAGAGCGACAATGAGCCAATACCAGTACCATTTCATGATCACGTTGCTGTCTTTGGGAGCTTGTTTTATTCTAATTGCCGATTGCTTTGTTGAACATCACAGCGTTGACTAAGTTTCAAACATGTTTAATGGCTGTAATACATTTTTGAGAGTTTCTGGAAAGGATAGTGATAGTCGCAAAAGGAATAAACACTGTTTTGCATTGTTGGGTCCTGAATATTTCTCTGTGCAGTTGCTTCATCCTACAAACTGAAACTAGAATGCCACTGATTGGCACTCGTTAGTTTAGAGTTCAGTCAATTAAAGAAAGCCAAGATCTTCTCTGTTTCCTAGTGTGGTTTTATCTCTTGCGTTGAAATTAGGTGCTTTTATTAATTACTGTCTAAATGTTCTTAATTCCACTATTCTTAAGTCCTTTTTACGCATTATTCTTGTATTTCTAACACAAGTAGATGGAGTTGTGTACTTGCCTTCATCGGTCAGGGTATTGAATATAAGAGTCAGGAAGTCACGACACAGCTTTTCAGACTTTGGTAATAGCCCTGTCCCACGGTACGAGTTCATTCCAAGAGCTCTCCCGAGTTTAAAAAAAAATCAAACTCGTGGTAAGCACGGAGAATGAACGTAGCGAGTACGTCGGAGCTCGGGGACGTCTCTTAGCGCTAACGGCAGGTACTCGGGAAGACTCGCTAACACCAGGTAAGCACGGGAAGACTCGTGAAGATTTTTCAACATCATGAAAAATGTCCACGAGAGCCCCGAGTACCGACGAGCGGCCATTACCGTAAATCTCCCGAGTTCGAATCAGGGCAAACTCGGGAGAACTCTTGGAATGAACTCGTACCGTGGGACAGGGGTTTTAGGCTGTATTTGGAGTATTGTGTCCGGTTCAGTTCACCCTGTTAAAAGTGGCATGTGGAGGGTTTGGAGAGGGAGAGGGATTGTGTCAAAATGCTACCTGGGTGAGAGGGTATTTGCTATAAGGAGAGGCTGGATAGACCGGGATTGTTTTCTCTGGAATGCTGGAGGTTGAGGGGAGACCTAACAGAAGTATTCCCAGGATCCTTTACCCAGGGTATGGGGAATTAAAAACAAGAGGGCATATGTTTGAGGTGAGAGGGACAAGATTTAATATGAAACTGCAGGCCAATGTTTTCACTCGGAGGATGCTGGGTAGATGAAAAGAGCTGCCAGAGGAGGTAGTTGAAGCAGATATTAGAACAGAATTTAAAAGACATTTAGACAGGTACATGGATAGGAAAGGTTTAGAGGGATGGGGGCCAAAGCAGGGAAACTGGACCAACAAAGATGGGGCATCTTGTTCGCTGTGGACAAGATGGACCGAATGTCCTCTTTACGTGCTGGATGACTCAATGAATCTATATAAAATTAGATAGGGTAAACAGTAAGAGTTTTTTCCCCAGGGTGGTAATGTCAAGGATTAGAGGGCAAGCTTTAAAGTGAGAGATGCAGGTTATTGAGGATATTCAATATCCTTGAGGATATTCGGGGCAAGTTTTTTTTTTTTTTTTTACACAGAATGGTGGGTGTCTGGAACATGCTGCAAGGTGTAGTGGTGGAGGCAGACATGATAGCGATGTTTAAGAGACTTGTGCAGGGATTGGAAGGAATGGATTATATACATCTTGACATCATGTTCAGCTTGGACCCTGCGGGGCGAAGGGCCTGTTCGCGTGCTGTACTGATTTATTTTCTATACTGTTCCCAAGGATCATGGGTGACATTGTAAGTTTGATTTGCTGTTTCTTGTAGCCCACTATTGATAGCTCTTATGATGCCTTGAAATGACAACGTAGTCTTGTAGAGGAACTCTTGTATGGAATGGGATATTGCTGTGAAAATACCAATTAACCTTTCACAATACGATATCAATATTGGACTGTTCCTTAGTTGATGTGCATGTAATATTGTGTTGGAAAAACGTACAAGCCCAGCTTGCCCACTATTCCCACCCCCTTTGTTTGGCCCATATCCCCACAGACCTTTCCTATCCCTGCATTTGTTCAAATGTCTTTTTAAAAAAAAGTTACAATGCATTTTACATAAGTTAAACGTTTACTGAGGAGGGGAAATATCAAAAGGATTTTGGACACAATGTGGCTTGTGTTTATCTCGCAATAAGGACAAAGGACATTTATTGTCGCGTACACCAAGTGGAACTTGAGTTGCCATTGCAGCACACCAATAAAAATAAAACACAACATTAGAGAATTTAACATTAAACATAAAAACGTTCCCACTGTGAGGGAAGGCAGCAAAGTCCAGTCCTCTTCCCCTATGTTCACCCGTGGTCGGGGCCTATTTGAGGCCTCCGCAGTCTTTTAAGTTTTATCCAAGAAATGGGAATTATCCACATCCCAGAAGTTTACGTGACGCTTTGAAGGCAACGTGTTAGAATTTATATATTGAACCCCTCGGTGAAAATGCACAGAGAAAGCTAAGGATTTGGTTCAACAAAGTATGCTACCATCTATGCCTTTGACTATTGCAGGTCATCTGTTCTCTCTCAATATCTTAATATGGCAAATGATTGTTTCATCTGAAGCCATGCTTTCCATCTGTATGACTAGAAGTCTTGCATGTATGCATGTCCGTTGCATCATGCCTTTCAGAGATAATTCATCCAAAGGCATTGGAAGTCACGAAGGCAAAGACTAAAATAAGCATTCATAGTGAAGTTACTAATCAAGTACGCAGTTGCCTGCACATGACTACAGAGCACAAATGGCCCAGTCTGGCCAAATGAACCATGGTCGGGTTTTGGCTCCTCACCAGCATCTTTCGACCTGCCTTCATTTTGCACAATCGCTGTGTCCATAGTTGATTAAATTAGATGTTAATCCCTGATTCCAACACCTTCCTGCGCAAGGGGCGATTGACCAAGTAATCTACTGGCCCACACATTTGGGGTGTGGGATTATGGGGTGAATGTGCAAACTCTTTACACAATGTAGGTCGGGATTGAACCTGGGTTGCTGGATGGGTGCGTCAGGGTCACCCACAGTCGCCAGGTATGGATTTAGAACTTGCACTGAGGTGGGCAGTAGTTTAGAGGGGTATGGGCCAAATGCAGGCAAATATAACCAACCCTGAATGCCAACATGGTCGACATGGGCAAGGTGGGCTGAAGGGCCTGCTCCGGCTCTGACTGAGATGGAATGAAAGATTTGTATGTCATGTGGCATTGTTGTGAAAATACCAATTAGCCCTTCACAATACGATATCAATATTGGACTGTTCCTTAGTTGATGTGCGTGTAATATTGTGTAGGAAAAATATTCCTTGTATTTGTCATCCAAACACCATTAGGACGGCATGGTGGCGCAGTGGTAGAATTGCTGCCTGACCAGCGGCAGAGACCCGGGTTCGATCCTGATCACAGATGCTGTCTGTGTGGAGTCTGTACGTTCTCCACGTGACCGCATGGGTTTTCCCCGGTTTGTAGGCTAATTAGCTTTGGTAAAATTGTAAATTGTCCCTAGTGGATATTGTGCCAACGGAAATTTTTAAGGCGGAGGTAGACAGATTCTTGATTAGTAAAGATGTCGAGGGTTATGGGGAGAAGGCAGGAGAATGGGATTGAGAGGGAAAGATAGATCAGCCATGATTAAATGGTGGAGTAGACTTGATGGGCCAAGCGGCCTAATTCTGCTCCTAGACTTATGGACGTAGCGTGTAGGAGAGTGCTGGTGTTGGGAGATGGCTGGTCGGCAAGGACTCGGTGGGCAGAAGAACCTGTTTCTGCGCTGCATCTCCAAGCTACACTAAACCATTTACCACATTCATTCATCCTTTCCTTCACAAGATTCTTATTGCATCACTTTTGTCACAAGGTACTCTTGTTTCGTATTCTGATGCTCCCCCCTTCAGTGTTCCTGCCGCTGTGGTTCTGCAAATGACTCACACCTGTGTATTTTGGCCTCACCGCCTCCTTGTCTCCATGCAAACTGATTCTACTTCCTGGTTTTCTGAGTCAAGATATGTCTCGTGGACTCTGCCAAAGGAAAGAAATAGTAATTTTCTAGTATAACCTTAAAGAATGAATTGGAAAAAGTATAGTCGGGCGGGATAAGTAACGTTGCAAATTCTGAGATCACAGCAGACGCATAGACCCTGCCTCGCCCTAACCATGCAGGGTGAGCTCCTGAGTGTGTTGACACTGTACATTGCCCGGATCAAAGCGTGTGCTGTTTTGTATCATATTGTGTGGACGTGTGCTGCAGATCGGAGTGTTAAGCCCGTCAATTTTCACCTGCCAGTTTCGTTCATTTCCTTTCAAGCCAGTTTTTTTTAGCAGTGGTCACTTTGGAAAAACGGTAACCTTTTTTTTTGTTTAGTAGTTGGTAGACTCTCCAACATTCTCGCGCTGTGTAAATATTTCCACCCATCTGTTAAGCAAGTGGCTTGGAGCTGGCTGTTAAATCTGCACCTCTTCTCAAATGGCACTCGTCAGCAGGTAAATGTGCAAGGGTGGCAAGGTGGTGTAGCGGTAGAGCTGCTGTCTTTCACCGCCAGAGACCCAGGTTCAATCCTGATTACGGGTGTTGTCTGTGCAGAGTTTGTATGTTCTCCCCATGACCTGCGTGGGTTTTCTCCTACACTCCAAAGACGTATAGGTTTGTAGGTTAATTTGGCTTGATAAGATTGATAAATATATAAATGTACAACTGTCCCTCGTGTGTGTAGGGTAGTGTTAATGTGCGGGGATCGTTGGTTAGTGCGGACTCGGTGGGCCAAGGGCCTGCTTCCGCACTGTATCTCTACACTAAACTCAACTCAAAGAATCACTTTCCCCTTTCATTAAGATTAGAAGTGCGTACACTCTCAAACAAGTCGACCCCAACTTGCCTTCCACGTACACATCCTTGTGTTATCCTGGATACACAAAATGCTCTCAAACGCTCGCACCCGATTCTGCCCGTTCACTCACTTGTGTGAATACACGCGTGAATACGTCTGGCCTCGGCACAGTGAAGGTCAATCTGTGTAAATTACGAGAGTAAACTAGTTAACTCAAATAAGACTTTTGGTCTCCTAATCTGAAGAAGTGTCTCGACCCGAAACGTCGCCTATCTCCTTCGCTCCTTAGATGCTGCTGCACCCGCTGAGTTTCTCCAGCTTTTTATGTACCCTCGATTCTCCAGCATCTGCAGTTCCTTAGAAACTTTAACAAAATTCTTAAGGGGTTGGACAGGCTAGATGCAGGAAGATTGTTCCCGATGTTGGGGAAGTCCAGAACAAGGGGTCGCAGTTTAAGGATAAGGGGGAAATCTTTTAGGACCAGAGATGAGAAAAACATTTTTCACACAGAGAGTGGTGAATCTGTGGAATTCTCTGCCACAGAAGGTAGTTGAGGCCAGTTCATTGGCTATATTTAAGAGGGAGTTAGATGTGGCCCTTGTGGCTAAAGGGATCAGGGGGTATGGAGAGAAGGCAGGTACAGGATACTGAGTTGGATGATCAGCCATGATTATATTGAATGGCGGTGCAGGCTCGAAGGGCCGAATGGCCTACTCCTGCACCTATTTTCTATGTTTCCATGTTTAACAAAATAAACAGATTCAAAGTTCCTACATCTACCAGAATATTAGCAAAAGTAAATGTGGGACTTTAAAGAATGAGACAGGAGATGTTATATTGGGGTCAAGACAGAGAAATGGTGTCATGACAGAGAGTTCTTGACAGAGAAATGAATCGAATATTAGTATGTCTTCATTGAAAATACTGCAGAAAATACCCCAGGAAACAATGGAGAGTTACAGTAATAACTGGAGAGCAATGGGCATTTCTGTGGAGACAAAGAAGACACCAGGTTGGTGTGTTGCCCTCCCGGATGTCTGGGATGTTCTGACGGGGGAGTGTGAACTGCCAGAGGATGCTGTACATGTAGGAACCAATAACATAGATAGCGGAAAGGATGAGGTCCTCCAACGCAAGTGGTGAGGAGCTACATAGCCATTTAAAGAGCTGGACCTCAAAGGTTGTTGTGTCTAGGTTCCACAAGTTACCGAGTGTAGGAATAGAAAGATGAATAGATGAATACATATTGCAGGAAGATGGGCTTTAGGTTTTTGGGTCATTGGGGCCATTTCAGGGGAAGGTGGGGTGTTTATATGTGGGGTGGGTTACACCTTAATCAGCGTGGGACCAACATACTTTCTGAGGAGCACACTGTTGGGGAAGGTTTAGACTGAGTTGGGTAGGGAAGGGAGGAGTAGTTCAGAAGGAGAGGCACAATGGGGGTTATGGGGACAAGTCAGGATGGAGGGGTAGATCAGCCATGATTGAATGGCAGAGTATACTTGATGGGCCGAATGGCCTAATTCTGCTCCTATCACTTAAGACCTTGTGACAATCACCTGGAGGAAAAACGGTCATTGTTCATGTCAGTTCCTGCACCATTAAGAAAATTGCCCTTTAAAAAAAAAACGCAACTGTCTCACTCATCCTTCAGTTGAGGAATCGTGCTGTCCTTGTCCCCATCCCGTCCTACACATAACTTCAGACCAACAGCCATGCTGTTGACTCTTAAATGTCATGGAGTCACAGCGATGTACAGCATGGAAACAGGGCCTTCAAACACCTCGTCCATGCTGACTTAGTCGCTACGCTGGGCCAGTCCCATTCCCCTGCCTTTGGCCCTCATCACTCTAAAGCCCTTCCTATCCATATGTCGTGTGAGTTGCCCAAGGTGCTTCAGAGTGGCTGGCGTGCCAGTGCATCGCACAGCTTGAAATACAAAACCAATCTCATAACCGATATCGCACGAAGCATACACTTAGTTACATTGCAGTTCGTGGGATCCCCCTGTGTAAGCACAGACTCCTGCGTTTTCTGCATTAGAATTGTGTTACTATTTGTAGGTCCTGTGGTAACGGCAAGCACCGCGTTAATGGTGGGCTCGCTTACCGTCTTCCTGCTTTGATTACTTCCCAAGTTCTTCACTCGCATGACCCCATTTTATTCCCAAGTCATTCCGCAGTGCTGGCCTAGACTTGGGCACCTCTGCTGTGGGCAAATGGAAGGTTGCGCTAGATGTCGTATGGCGCACTGGCTGAGATAACGCCTGCTTTAGCTGTCCTTCCTTTGTCCTGCCCTTCTGTTGGCCAAGTTTATAGTTAATTAGCAACTGTTTCCCTGGTAACTGTTTCCTAATCCAAAACAATGTCTTATCTTCCCTTCTTTCTGGGCTCTGCTTAGTTCACTGTTTACCTGACGGCAGATTATAAAAAAAAATAAAAATGTGTCCACTCTTTCGCTGGCTGCGTCGTGTCCTGCCTTCTTCGGCCAGCCACTGAGAAATGTATTCCCAAATCGGAGTTATCCACAGCGGAAGCACAGCCCAGAGAGAGGGTCTGAGCTTTCCCTGCCAGAAAATTTCATAACTGTGTACCAAAATTAGTGGGGGAAAAAGAAAAACAGAACCCCATGAAAATTAGAATGCAAATGAATACAAGAGGCTGCTCAATTAATACCGAACCAGTTTGTACTGCTGGAGAATATCCAACTGTACTGGTGGAGGAAAGTTAAACATAAGGATTTGCATTTGAAGTTTTAATTTGATTTGGCTGATAAAACTCTCCCTTTCATGATGTAGATGATGTCATCTTTTTATCCAGACAATGGCTTTGATGAGACCACCCTTATTTGGCTTTTGAATTTAATGGAAACCAGGCTATCTGTTGACTTCACACAAACCCTGGTTGTGGACTCTCGCTGATGTTCTAGGAGCGTAAACTTGATTCATTTTTTCCCTCCTTCTTGTGTGCAAGATGCTAAAAGTGTGAGTGACTCAGAGTGGTGAGAATGTGCAGCTCCCTCTCTCTTACTTCCATGGTGTGGATGGGTTTAAGGGGGAGGCACGGAGGGAGAAAATAGAACAGTACAGCATTGAAACAGGCCCTTCGGCCCACAATGTCTGTGCCATCCATCATGTCAAATTAAGCTCATCTTCTCTGCCTACACATGATTCCTCCATATCCACGTGCCAATCTAAAATGCTGCTGTCGCATCTGCTTCCACCGTCACCCCCAGCACTCGCCACCCTTTTTTTAAAAGAAAAATCTTGCCCAGCCCACCAACTTTAAACTTTTCTCCTCTAACCTTAAAGCCTACGCCCTCTAGCCATTGTCATTTCCACCCCAGGCAAAAAAAGGTTCTGAATGGTTCTAAAACTCTCATCTTGTTTGTATGTATGTATGCGTGCGTGTGCATGATGTACTGTTCACAACTGTATATGGCGAGCATTCCTCACTGGTAATACAATTTTATTAGTTGCCCTGAACTGTGTGTGTGTTGCTGGTTCAAAATGAAGGAGTGAGTCAGTGGCATTCCAGTTGTCCAAAGTTCCCACAGTTCAAATGGGATCAGAACGTCCTCTCCTCAATGGGATCAGAATTTCCTCTCCAATGTAAATTAGGCACCCAAATGGCGCAGCTGGTAGAGCTGCTGTTTTACCATCCTGGGTTTAATCCTATCCTTGGGTTCTGAATGTGTGGAGTTTGCACGTTCTCCCTGTGACCCAACTCTGGCTACTTCTATCATGGCCACCATGAGACTAGCCATTGATACAGGGAGACACAAGACAGTGCCGACGCTGGGATCACCAGTAAGAAGCAAAGTGCTGTGTTGGCTACTCCCCTCTCACCTGAGGTGCAGCCTGGTGCCGCCTTTCTACAGCCCATATTGACCAGTGTGGATGGAGGTGGTATTGATTCTCGTGCTGCATTGGAGAATGCTAACGTGAGACTGAGTGAGGGCAGGGTTAAACTATAATGAGAGAGATGCACTCTTGGCCAGAGTGGCTGTGCCTGGTGGAAGCTGTTCAGTTGAAACCGTTTCTGGGAGAACATTTGGAAGAGTGCCTGTTGAGATTTGACGGAGAGTAGCCGTAGAAATGAAGAGTCTCCAAACAGAATCATGACTAAATTAGGAATGTCAGCCCAGCCAGCCCAGTGTGAGTAATGGCATCTTCACCCCGAGGTGAAGATTACACCATCTACAAACCATTTCCGCAGTCATGTATTCTGCATTGGAGTGGAGTTTCGCCCTGCTCTAGTGAGGAACCTGATATGGTTTGTGGCTTGTTAATGTGTTGACTTTTGGTGGCATTTGGGGAGTGTTCATGAGCCCGTTTACAGCTCGTGATTTCCTCTCGGGATCCGGGCGCAGTTTACATTTTTGGTTTGGAATTACTCCTGGGAAGTTGATGCACGTTGTAAAATAAACAGCGACTGTCCGGCAGATGCAAAAGCTTGAAATCAAGTACCACCAAATATAGGAATAACTCCTTCCTTGCTGTTAGCAGCCTATTGAACGGGTCTCCCATAAACCAGGGTGTAGTCCTCATCTCTCAACCTATCTCATTGTGGACCTCGCACTTTTTACATTTCTGTACTAAAACTGGAATGCTGTAACACTATATATTCTACATTCTGGTATTTTTCTTTGCACTTTTGTGTACGGATTGATTGAGTGTGACCGGATGGCACGCAAACACTTTTTCTCATTGTACTTTGGTTCACGAGACACTAATAAACCGTTACCAACACTGGGCATCACTGTGGTCAGCACACCTGAAGATAATGGGTGACCGGGGTTGGTGTGAGACGGTGCTGACGGTCAACCTGTGTGTTTTTCCCCTCGGGTTTGGGCAGGATAGTGGTTGGGGCTAACTTTCCCTGCCGCAGGACCATGGAGACCCTGTGGTGACCCGGTCCAATCTGGGTCCCTTGCTGTGGTCAATGGAGCTTGCCATCGGTCACCTCAGCTGGGGAACCTTTCTCTGAGCCCACTTCCTTGTCCTCAGAATTGGGCGTTAAGAGCAATGTCCCAATAGACAATAGGTGCCGGAGTAGGCCATTCGGCCCTTCGAGCCAGCACCGCCATTCAATGTGATCATGGCTGATCTTCCCCAATCAGTACCCCATTCCTGCCTTCTCCCCATATCCCCTGACTCCACTATTTTTAAGAGCCCTATCCAGCTCTCTCTTGAAAGCATCCAGAGAACCTGCCTCCACCGCCCTCTGAGGCAGAGAATTCCACAGACTCGCCACTCTCTGTGAGAAAAAGTGTTTCCTCGTCTCCGTTCTAAATGGCTTACTCCTTATTCTCAAACTGTGGCCCCTGGTTCTGGACTCCCCCAACATCGGGAACATGTTTCCTGCCTCTAGTGTGTCCAAGCCCTTAACAATCTTATATGTTTCAATGAGATCAAGCTTTCAAATCAAGCTTTCAGCTGTGTAGGAAGGAACTGCCGATGCTGTAACCAAAGATAGACACAAAATGCTGGAGCAACTCAGCGGGACAGGCAGCATCTCTAGAGAGAAGGAATGGGTGACGTTTCGGGTCGAGAACCTGCTTCTTCAGAAGAAGGGTCTCGACCCAAAATGCCACCCATTCCTTCTCTTCAGTGAAACTGCCTGACACGCTTTCAGTTGCCTGTTCAAATATTTATTTGAATGGGTTGGTATCATATTTCTAGATGCAAAAGACTGCAGATGGTGGAATTTGGAGCAAAAAACAAATTGCCGGAGGAACTCGATATCTGCAAAGGGGTGACGTGGGTTCAAAGTCCGAATTGAAAGTCCTGATTCAAAAGGCCACCAGTCCATTCCCTCCGCAGATGTGGCCTGACCCGCTGAGTTCCTCCAGCACTTTGTTCTTTGCTCAGGATTCCAGCACCGACAGTCTCTTGTGTCTCCATGGCAAGCTGTTGTTTGGTAGGAAGACAGATTTCCATTTCATTGACACTTGGAGTGGCTTGAGGAAGTCCCTTGGGCTTTGTGTTCTGCTGTTCGTATGGTTGTATCAGGAATGTAGGGTCGATTGGTCGGGAAAGAAGTAACAAAAGGCCCCATCTGTTCTTTGTATTCACTGCATGCAGGCATCCTTAATGCATCCTTCCTCCTGGCTTTTTGATGTTTACAGGTCCGAATCTGAAGATTATCTATTTATCTGAAAATAAAATTGATTTGTGTTGGCACATTTGATAGCAATTGTACTTCACATATTTGAAAGCAAAGAGAAAGGCAGTACTTCCAGCAACATGTAGTCTACGGATGTCCATAGAATATTGAAGAGTACAGGGTGGACACAAAATGCTGGAGTAACTCAGCGGGACAGGCAGCATCTCTGGAGAGAAGGAATGGGTGACGCTTCTTCAGAAGGTTCTCAACCCGAAACGCTACCTGGCTACGCTATCCTCTGTGTAAAATAGATTTGCTCCGCACATCTCCTTTAAACTTTGTAGACACAAGTGACAATTGCATTGAATCTTGAACTACAGATGCTGGTTTACAAAAACGGATACAAAATGTCCAGCAGTCTGAAGAGGGGTCCCAACCTGAGACGTTGCCTATATTCTCCAAAGATGCTGCTTGACCCTCTGATTTACTCCAGCACTTTGTGGGTTTTTTTTCTTTTAAACATTGCCGCTTTCACCTTAAACCTATGCCCTCTAGTCTTTGGCACTTCCACACTTGGAAAAGTTCTATATCGTTCTTAATTTTATTGATTTCTAACAAGTCTTGTTTTTCCAACGAAAACAATCCAGGTTTGTCCACCTTCTCCTTTTCACTAAAACCCACTTAGCCAGGTAGCGTTTTGATAAACTTCTCAAGTCTCTTCTGTACCCTATTGCTATTTGATTATTTGATAAAACTATTGGCTGGTACACTCGTGTTAAATCCCTCCTTTGTTTTTCTGTGTTCACGTAACTCTTGCTCTGAATTGAGGGATGGGACAACGAACCCCTCCTGATGCTGAACATCTGGGGATAAAAAGCTAGGGATAATCAGTAGGTCTGGCGGCATCTGTAGAGGGAGAAACAGGGTTTGATGTTTCCTGTCAATAGCTTTTCTTCAAAAAGCAAAATGCAAAGTGCTGGAGGAACTCAGCTGGTCAGGCAGCATCTAAGGATTGAAGTGGACTGATGACATTTCTGAGGTAGACAAAATGCTGGAGAAACTCAGCGGATGAGGCAGCATCTATGGAGCGAAGGAAATAGGCAAAGTTTCGGGTCAAAACCCTTCTTCAGACTGATGTGGGGGGGGGGGGCGGGGGGAGAGGGGAGGAAAGGAAGAGGTGGAGCCAGAGGGCTGAGGGAGAGCTGAGAAGGGGAGGAGAAAGTAAGGACTACCTGAAATTGGAGAAGTCAATGTTCATACCGCTGGGGTGTAAACTGCCCAAGCGAAATATGAGGTGCTGCTCCTCCAATTTACGGTGGTCCTCACTCTGGCCGTGGAGGAGGCCCAGGACAGAAAGGTCGGATTCGGAATGGGAGGGGGAGTTGAAGTGCTGAGCCACCGGGAGATCAGGTTGGTTATTGCGAACCGAGCGGAGGTGTTGGGCGAAACGAACGCCAAGCCTACGCTTGGTCTCACCGATGTAGAGCAGCTGACACCTAGAGCAGCGGATGCAATAGATGAGGTTGGAGGAGGTGCAGGTGAACCTTTCTGATTTCTTTATACTGATGCCTGACCCGCTGAGCTCCTCCAGCACTCGTGTTTTGTTCAAGATTCCAACATCTGCATTTTCTTGTGTCAGCAAAGACTTTCGGCTTGATACGTTAACCCTCTTCCTTTCTCCACAGATGCAGCCTGACCTACAGAGTATTTCCAGGGCTTTTCTGCTTTTTTTTGTGGGTAGCTGACCATGTTGAAAATTTCATTTTAAGTTAATACTCCCGCCAGTGCAGGTCTGTCTCCGTGCTGTGCAGGAGATGTTGGGTTGAACTACAAACTCGACTTTCATTAAAGGCAATCTATGGAACGTGGTGTATATATATATATAAGCAGCGTGTATTAGTATTAACGATCCTATTCCAAGCACCGGTAAAATGTGCCACGTTGTCTTCCATCAACAGAGATGTACACTTGATCAAAACTCAAAGTGCTGGAGGACGGGTAACATCTGAGGAAGGAATGAACGGGCAACGTTTCAATAGACAATAGGTGCAGTAGTAGGCCATTCGGCCCTTCGAGCCAGCACCGCCAGGTTGGGACCCTTCCTCAGGGAGAAGGGGGACCTTTGGCCCAATTGGGATATGAGTATTTATTTATTAATGTCACGTGTAATGAAACTCGGGGTGTCACGGTGGGGCAGCAGTAGAGTTGCTGCCTTGCAGCGCCAGAGACCCTGGTCTGATCCTGACTATAATGCTGTCTGTGCGGAGTCTGTACGTTCTCCCTGTGGTTGCGTGGGTTTGCTACATGTTCCCCTAGTTTCCTCCCACACTCCAAAGACGCGCAGGTTTGTCGGTTAATTTGGCTTTGGTAAAAATTGTAAATTGTCCCCGGTGTGTAGGATGGAGTGTGGGGATGACGGGCCAGCGTGGGCCGAACGGCCCGTTTCCACGCTGTATTTCTAAACAAAAACTAAAAATACAGGGTTATCCGGCAGGAAAACGGCATACATCAGCCGGTGTGATCTCTCACGATGTTGAGCACCACCTTTAACCTCTGCTTTTAGGAGAGCAAACAGAGGCCCTCCAGCCTTGTCCATGCCCACCAGCTGCCAGACCTCCCTGGCAATTCTCTCTCAGTCCTTGACACTGCCCCCAAAACTGAACGTGGTGCTTTGCCAAGGATTGACCCAACGATTTGCAAAGATTAAAAATCAAGACGCATGTGTGTTTCCCCT